>VYZW01045255.1:24399-121267 GCA_013401315.1 Balaeniceps rex
GTTTGGAAGGGGTAAGGCCAACCAGGGCGCGCAGGTCGGAAGCTCCATCCCTTTGCAGATCCTTTAATGCGTCCCGGTCCCCGGTCCCCTCCGCAGACCTGGACACATCAGGGCTTCCCTTTCCCTTTGCAGGGGTTTGGGGCCAGGCTGAACCCCCCCTGTCCCCGTGGAGGGACAACGCAACGAGGTGCTAACGCGGCTGGGCTGGGACCGGTTCCTGCAAACTGGCTCTAGCTCCCTAGCTGCATTTTTCTAAATCCAGCCCTTCGGATGGGAAGCGTTTCAACAGTAAAAGTGGAATTGGGACATGTCTGAGCAGGGCGAGGGGTCTGAGGGAGGGACACCCGGGAGAGGGAGCAGCAGGGAGGTACGAGCGCCGAGCGAGCCATAACGTGAGCGCTGCCAGAATCGTTTCCCTGCCTGTTGGTTTCCTTTCCTGTTTGGCTTTGCTGCCCACACAGTTTGTGCTCAAGCTGTCTGTAGACGTGATGCTCCCATCCTCCCTAGCCAAAAGTCCCGTTTCTATTCCTGCGCTTTGCTCCACTCCTTGCAAGCACGTGTCCGGGGGGACGGGGCAGGAGGCAGATCCCCATCTCCAAACGCACAGAGGATCATCGTTCCCGCTGCAGACGCGGTGCCTCCTCCTCTGTTTGCTCTGGACGGATTCACTCTTCTTCCCGGGCTGCTGCTGAGCGTGGAGGCAGCTCGTGCCCTTGTTCCAGCGCCTGATGTACCCCCCTGCTCTCCCGGGGTGTTGCGGTGGGCTTGCGGAGAGGAGAACAACAGCAGCGCCGGGGCTGGTGTCCAGGAGGAGCGTTAGGCACCGGTGGCCTCGGGGCTCACGGTGTGTGGCCTGGCTGTGCTGCTGCTGCTCGTCCTCCCGGGGCCGGAGCGGTCCAGGGCGCGGGGAAGCAGATGACGCCTCGCTGGGGAGCGTGGGGTTTGGGGGAGGCAACCGGCCCGGGGAAAAAATAAATTGCACCTGGGATGTTACTCTCTGCGTGTAGGTTTAGTGCTGGGGGATGTGCAGCTGGTGGGGAAGGAGGGAGGTTTGTCCTGAGTGGGGTTTGTTCGGGTCACCAGGGTCCAGGGAGGATGGTCCTTCATTGGGGGCGTCTCTGGGGCAAAACGAAGTGCTCTGTCGTACGGCGTGTGGTTAAACTGGGGCGGCCGCGTGGCGTTGAACCTGCCTGGGCTCCTTTTCCCTGCCTGAGGGGTGACAACAAACAACATATCTAATCCACGGAGTGGGGACACGCTGACCTCCCCGATGCGGGCAGGAGGTCACCCTGCAGCAGCCACCGGGCTGGACGCATCGCCCCCGTTCCCGGTGCTTCCATCCTCACGGCTGCGTGGCGGTTCCCGCACCGGCGGCACGCTCCCGCGGTGCTCCGGCTGCCTCCCGGCCCGAGGAGCGACCGCGCTGGCCGAAAGGCTTCGCCGGCGTGGAGCGCATCAGGAAGCGCCTTTGATCTCCCTGCGCTAACACGTTTTTCAAATGAGCCGCAGCAATGACTGCCTTCCTCCCCCGGCGGGGAGGGGAGATAACACATCAGAGCCTGCGCGCATAGCTGCGATAGCGCTGCTTTATGGAGCCGTGATTGCTACCAACCAAGCGGCTCACCCGAGGGAACTTCAAAAGCAGCGCGCTGGACCTGCAACGCCCTGTGCAAAGAGTCCCGAGCCGGGCTTTCTGCACACACACCATGTGCGCGGCTACGCCCAGGGCTCGCTGGCAAGGCGGTTTGCCCTGTCACATCTTCACGCCAGCAGCAGGTAGTTTTTGGTAGACCTTGGGGGCCCGCTCAGGTGGATGTGAGGTTGGATGTGGTGGGGTTGGACCCTCTGGACCTTCTTAGCGTGTACTGGTGGGCACTGGGTGGCTCTGGGGTGCCACCATCCATGCGTGAGCTCCCTGCCCCATCCTAGTCCCTGCTGTGCAGCGGTCCCCAGAGCCTGGGCGTTTGGGGTTAGTGCCTTGCAAACCCCAGCGATGCTCGTGAGGCAGGGAGGGAGGATTTGCAGCCGCTCTCGGCGCGTTCGCCAGCAGCGTGAGAGTTAACAGGCGAAGTTGGGGGAAAGAGGAGGAAAAGGGTTCGGACCTCCTCCGCTCCCCCCCGCCGTCCCCCTTGGCTGCTGCGATTTCATTGAGGCTGTGTATTGGCCTCCGGAGGATGGAGCTGGGTAACACCACAACACAAACAGAACATCTGGAAGCTCTTAAAGGGTTTTATTTTTTAACACATTTACAAGAGCCAGGGACACTTGCGCACAGCTTTTTGCAAACTTGGAGACGCTGCGCTCTTTCTTTCCCCCAAAGCCCAACGCTGATTGTCAGGCTTTCCCCTGGGGAGGGGGCACGGGGGCTGGTTTCTACTTCCACGCCGTACTGCTGAGGGTGTGATATCTTGGCCAGGAGGTGCCAATCTTGCTTGCATATTCCTCCTGAAGTCCAAAGCAAACAGATGATAAGCGTTGCACGATAAACGAGTATAAACCTCTACCCTTCTTTCTGTGTGCCCCTGGTTAATGCTGCAGCAGGAGGGGGAGGCGGGCAGGGTTTGCTTGGGAGAAAAGCTGCGTGGTGAGCTTATGGAGTGAGCAGGGTGAGAATCAAAGAGCAAAGCACATGATTAATCTCCCCAAATGGGCCAAGAGCTTGTCTGAGCCAAATGGGAGCTGGTTGTGCCATGCTTAACGGCGGAGTTTGGATCCTCCAGTATGTTGCAGCTCATTTGAGAGCTTGTAGGTGGGGAGCCCACAGGCAGAGAGGGAGAAATGAGATCCATTCTCACTCCGCTCTCCAGCTGTGTTCTGCTCTCCCTATCTCCTTCCAAACCTCTGTGGCAGCTTGGGAAAAGGAGCCCCTTTCTGCCGGCTCCTCTAGAGCAGCCCAGGATGGCAGTGAGGGCACGGGGATGGGCATGGGGTGGCTGCAACCTCCCCGGCCGGTGGGGAAGGTAGAGCTCAGGCAGAGCTACCCGAGCTGCCTGTACCTCCGATGGGGAGCAGTCCTCCCCGTGCAGCCCCCTCTGCTAGCACGGCAGTCGCCCTGCGTCCCGGCTTGGTGTTGGGATGTTTGATCAGTGACTTGCACATCCCTCGGACCACGTAACGCGGACCACGTACGCACGAGGAAGATGAGCTGCTTTCCCTTCCTCTGTGTTCCCAGATGCCGTTGTTTTGTCTGTCGCGCAGAAATGGCCATTAGATTTTCTTCCATCAGCCCTGGCTATGTCTCTTATCCACCCTGGCGCTATCCTGCACCCCAACCTGATGTCTCCTGATCCCGTGGGAGCTCAGCCGTGGGGCTGCCGCTGCTTTTGGGCTCTCCGGAGCGACGTGGCTGAGTAACGCTGGTTTTCCCATGGATGTTGTCAGCACATCCTCCGCTCTCGCTGTCCGGATGGCAGCGCCGGCGGCTCGGCTGTCACTGAGAGTTGCTGTGGATGGAGAGCTCCTCCCAGCCTGCTTGGACATGGACTGTGCAGCCACAACGCACTCCCACCGGCCCCAGGGCTTGGGAAGGGCTCCAGCCTCCAAAGCACGGGGCCCGCGGTGCTGCCGAGTGTCAGGTGAGCTTGAAGGCGCTGGTGCCGAAGGTGCTTTTAGGGCAGGCGTTGGGGCTGCCGGTGCGTCTCCTCTTTCACGCATCACTCCAAACGTTTAATTTGGTGACAAAGAGGGCATCACGATTCACTTCTTCACGACCAGCTGCCTAACAGCCTGGATGTTCCATTAACGCCGTGTTTTTCCTTCGCAGGGTCCGTGGTGAAGGCTCGGGGTGCGGGGACCTGAGAGGAGACAGCCAGGGTGCTGCAGCACTGATCGTGGCCAAAACACCCAGGAGCACCCTCCCGAGGACGGGCGCTTCAGCTGCGAGCACGGAGCGAGGGACAGCAGGGACCAGCAGCTCGCCCTGAGCTCGCCGGGGAGCGACGGAGCATCAGGGGCTGCGGTGAGCTCCTTCACCCAACGCCCACCGCCGAAAACAGCTTCCCCACCCGCCGCCCCCTGCACCCTTGCCGGGCTCCACGTCCCCAGCCCGGCGAGGGGGGTTTCCTCCCGGCGCTGACCTCGCTCCTGACTCCCACGCGGAGCCGAAAGGACTTAATTAGCTGCCCTCCGCTGGGCTTTGGAAATTATCCTCTTGGCTGGGAAGTGCTGGTGACGGATGGCGAAGTGCTCTTGGGTCAAACAGTAGCTCGATGCTTTTCCCCATGAAGGACCAAGTGCTTGCCTGGTTCCAAGGAGCCAGCTGAGGATTTTTTTTCTTTTTTTACCCCTCTGCTCTTTTTGATGCCTTCTGGGGTCTCGGGCTTTTCGTGAGGACGGCTGGACCCAGCCCGCAGCACGTGGCGTTCACGAAGTGCCGATGCCTGCGGTGGGAGCTGGAGGGCGAACGCCTTCGGAGGAGCCATGGGGTGGAAGCTGAGTTGGCGGTCGCAGTTCCCCGGGGTTTAAAACTGTCCGGCAGAGTCTTGTCTTGTGCCAGAAGTGTTGGGTGGCCGTGGGGGGGGTCCTTCTGCTGCGGGTGGCTGAGCACCCTTGGCCCTGTCACGTCCCACATGGAGCCCAGCCCAGGTGGGGCTGGGGAGCGGGCGATGCCAAACCGCAGCGAGGGGAACGTCAAGACAGGGGAAAATGTCACCCTCAAAACCAATTAAACTCCTTAATAAAACCCGTTGCCTCTGCGAGTGCTCGATGTTCTTTTCCGTTTGCCTTGGCTCAGCCGCGCTCACATCATGGCCCTATCGCGGGGCTGCCGAGGGGATGCGTTCGATCGTACAGGAAACCAGCGCTTTGCCAAACTTCTCTGCCCTAACGAAGCCAGGCCAAGAGTTTAATGCCTTTGCTTTGCAGAAAAATTCCCCCCTGTCCTTTCCCCCTTCCCTTTCTGCAGCCCTTAACCATCACCGCCCGACTGCATGGCCAGGCGAGCCGCCCCTAGCACGCGTCCCGCTCCAAAAGCGACTGAAATGCGAATTAATTCCCCTTAAATCATGTTGTTTCATGTCCCTGGACTGTGTGTTCCCTCCTGCCCTGTAGGCTTGGTGCGAAACACCGGAAGGTGCCGTGTGGAAATACAACATAAAAAGGATATTTATGTAATGGAAATATCCTTTTATTATTTTTTAAAAAGATTTAGACCATTATAAAAAAAAAAAGGCGTCCTTTCGTCTAAAAAGCACGGTACCCCACGAGCGTGGATTCGATATACCCGTGTTTGGTGTGCAGCCACGGTGACCCGGTGCCAAGCTCGCCGGGGTAACCGGTAGGATCTCTGCATCGCCCTGACTGCATTTCCCTGCACAGCGAGTCCCCCGCTGGGACAAACTCGCAGAAACTTGGTTAGAAACGCAGAGCCTTGGGTCCTTTCCTTTGAACCCCATCACTTGGCTCAGAAGCAGCTCGGAGAGTGTAAGAACCGTGTTGCGCCCTTGGGGAAAACTATGAGAGAACGGCAAAGCCCAGAAACGCATCAAACTTCACTTGATTTTTGGTTTGGTAACGATGGGTTTTGGGAGACCCTAACAAAAGCCAATGGCGAGCTCATTTGCGTCAATTAAATGAGCCCGGAGGTGCAGGTGAGCAGCCGGCGGCTCAGGCTGGTACCTGCGTGCCAGCGCAGCCCCGATGGGGCGCACGGACACCCTGCAGCGTGGTGGGATGGCGGTGAGGGCCTGCCCTTCGCCGCTGCTCGTTTCGAGGTAGGTCCGAAGCAGAGGGTGACTCTGCTCTTCCTTTTCTCCGGGTGGAAAGCAGGTCCTGTGGGTGCTGGAGGAGATCGGGACGTGGTTACCGTGCCGTGGCAGCGCCGTACACGGTGCCTTTGCTCCTCTGCGCACAGCGGGCCCTTAGCAAGCAAACCGGCACCATCACGGGAGTAAGGCTGGTGTTACTGGGCACCCTGCGCTCCCCTGGACCCTCCCCGATAGTTCCTCCTGGGTTTGAGAGCTGCGGTGACGCCGGGGCCGTGCCGCAGACAGCAGCAGCACCTCGGAGCCGTCCTCGGGCAAATTATAGGGTTCCCACCCATGAGTCAAACCTGGATTTTCGGGCTAGCTGTCAGACCCGTTGTCTCGGCTTGCTGAGGAGCCGCAGCGCACCTCGCCTGCTGAAAATCCAGACCAGGGCGATGGGGAGACGCCCCAAGGGGTGGTCCCGTGGTTACCCCCCAGGGAGGGTGTGAGAAGCAGCGCCGGCTGGCACAGTGCTGCCACGTACGGGGTTCCCCGCGTCTGCCCTCGCCACGGGCCAAACTGTTTTCAGCTACGTGTGCGAATCACCGCCGTGTCCATATCGCAGAGCTGAGGTGCAAGGAATTGAATTCCCGTGGGGAAGGCAGAGGCTTTGGGTCACTCAGACCCGCCAGCCCCGGTGCGCACCGGCGATGCCGCAGCCGATGCTCATGCCATAACATCTTTTTTCGAAGCAATTCCCCACCTGGGAGCTGCTCCTCCATTAAACCCAGCCTGTGCGGACCTGCCGATGGGCGCCGGTGCTGCTCGACCTCCGGCCCCGCGGCTGCGGATCCCGCTCCGGGGATGGAGGGAGGAAGCTCAGCACCTGGACGCGGACCTTTTGGAGTTCATAACTAATATTGACTTCAAAGGCCGGTTGCCTTTAGAGTCGGTCAGTCGTACAGTCCCAGCTTGTTTAGAGATGGTGAGCAAACAGAAAGCCAGGCTGTTAAAAAGGGGAAGGGTGTGGGTGCTGGATTGCTATTTACCTGTGTAACCGGGAGGAAAACCTGCCTGTCATTCTTCCTAATAAATACAAACTGGAAGTACGGATAAACCCACAGGGATTTATGAGTTTGCTTTACCAAATGCAAATATTAAAGCTAGCTGGCTCGGCCCGAGGGCTGCCTTTTGCCTTTTGTGTGCACTGCAGTGTCTGGCGCCTATGGGTGCTGATAAAGGCGTGCTCTCTGCTTGGCCAGCTACGCTCAAGGAGTTTCTTTTGAACTGCTCCTCTCTCCCTTTTGCTCAGGCCTGATCCTGCCAGGGGCTGAGCGCCCGGCAGGGATGCGGGGCGTAGCGCTGGCTGGGTTTGTGGTGCTCCAGCCTCCCCAGCCGGGACCTGCAGCATCTCCCCGTGCAGGGCGAGCTCCCCGCCGGTGTGCCCCGACCCGCCGCGTGCCCTGGGACGCTTTTCGGCTGCTGTTTGGATTTGTAGGGCTGACGTGGAGCGGGCGAAAGCTCCCTGTGGTTATTTGCA
Organism: Balaeniceps rex; assembly: GCA_013401315.1. Lineage (NCBI taxonomy): Eukaryota > Metazoa > Chordata > Aves > Pelecaniformes > Balaenicipitidae > Balaeniceps > Balaeniceps rex. The sequence goes on from VYZW01045255.1 coordinate 31,624, forward strand.
CTGTAAGGGAGACACACGATCCTGCCCTATCGCTCATGGCCCTCCTTACCCCCGCACTGAAAGCAGCATGAGGAGCTTCTGGTCCTGCTTGGCTTGCGCCTGCAGCCACCCAAGTCGGGCTTTCAAGAGCCCCTTTTTGCTACCCCAGTGCCAAATTGCTGCTTCTTGCCCCTCCCCATCTGTCCCCTTCCTAGTGCCTGTGTCACCTTTCGCTCACCCTGAGCATCGCCCGGAGCACATTTACAGCCGCCTCCGTCCCCGGGTGCACCGGCGGCAGAGGGGGGGTTGCAGCCGGCTCCTTTGCCGGGAGAAGCCACCCTGCAGGTCGGTAATTCCCCGCAGGGTAAGCCCTGAGCCCGAGCCAGCTCCGTCTCCAGAGAAGACCATCCACGACCACACCAGGCGCGGACCGAGGTGCAGATGCTGTTAGGAGCAGGGATGGCTCAGGGCAGGGATGTGCCCCAGGGCTCGGGGTATCGAGGCTGGCAGCAGCACTGCTAGGGACAAACGGACGTGAGCGGTGGCCCAGGGAAGCCGGATTTGTTTTTCCATGGGTTGCTAACGTGGGGATCCTATTCCGGAGAAGGCTCGGCAGGCGGAAGGCCCTTCGCTTGCTTTCATCCTACTGCTTGGGAAAAAGGGGGAGCAGAGTCCAGCTGGGATGGGGAAGGCTCGGGGACAGCAGTGGTTAATTTTGTTTGCTTCACATTGAATAAATAAAAAGTTAGGAGCCATTGCAGGGAGGAGGAGGAGGAGGAAGCCAGGTGAGCCGCCGGGGGGGACACCAGCCAGCCCCAGCCATCCCCCCCACTTGCAGTTTTCCATTCTTGTCCCTATCTCTGCCCCATTTCATCTGTCCCTGCATCATCTGGTGTGTATTTACAGGGAGGCAGAGATGCTCGTCTAGATGTTATTTTTCCTCCGGGGCTCATAAAACCCATCTGCTGGAGCTGCCGGCCAGCTCGGGGGGAATTTCCAGGCCCTGCTTGGGTCCCGGGCCCGATGGTGTGCAGATTTGGAGGCTGCGTGCGCTTTGTTCCCGTGTTTGTTTTGACAGCTTAGCGGTGCCGGGCTGCGGCTGCAGGTGTGTGCAGGATGCGTCCCGCTGCAGGGGCACACGCACAGGGACCCAGCATCGCTCCGAGCGGAGCGCTCGGGGGCTTCTAGCAAACGCCATCGTGGGTGGGGTGCGGGCGGTTGGGTGGTTCTGGAGATGCAGTTTTTCCCATTTCTAATTTTTTTCAGATTTTCTTGCTCGCCTTCGCCTGAAATAGCGAAATACTCGCAAAGCATCAGAAATCTGCACAACAGTGGCTGGAAATAATTGTTTTCATTTCCTACATAATTCTCCGAGTGTGTTTGTGTGTGTCAGGCACGGCCCCTTCGCTCAAGCAGTTCACCCCAGGAGCTCAAGGCTCCTCTGCAAACAGGGAACCAAGGACGCAGCCCTTCGGCATCCCCCATCTCAGCCTCCAGGCGCTGGCCCCGCACACCCCGGGGACGTGGGGACGTGGGGACGTGCCGCAGGGCTCTTCCTTTCTGGTCCCACAGTTTGCCAAGGGTCCTGGGCCAGCGATCCTCCATGACGCTGCACCGTCCAGGGGAACCCCCAGCACCGCTCACTTAGAATCATCGAATGCTTTGGGTTGGAAGGGACCTTTAGAGGTCACCTAGCCCAACCCCTTGGGGAAATTAAAGCATTTAAATCTCTCAGCTGTTCAGCTAGCACCACGATGGCTATGGTTAGAGCTGGAGGAACCCAACACCACCACACCTCTCAGTCACGGCGCCAGCGATGCCGATGTTGAGCCGTGCAGAGCCATCTGAACGCGGCTCTTGGGCAGGACTGGGGTGCCGGCCGGACCCGCCATCCCCTGGGCTGCTGCTGAGCCTGGGCCAGGTTATTGCTCTGTGGACGTCTTCTACCACATCCACTTGCAGGTGGTTTCTGCAGCTCTAAGAATTCTGTTAATGCTTGGTTTGGTTTGGTTTATTTTTTTTTTTAATGAAAAATAGGGATAGAAGATGCTGGGAGCGCTTGCCCCAGTCCCACTGTAATTGTCCCCTTTCTGTCCCCAGGAGACTCCTGGTCTAATGGGTTGTGCCTTCAGCAGAAGCCTCCAGAGCTCTTTGGGGTGTGTTGGTTCTCAGCCGCTTTCCCATCATTCACCATCTATAAAACTATATTTTTTTATCTGTTAGAGAGGCTGTGGGTGTTACCTCCCTACCAGAAAATTAGGCTTTAAAGGCCAGGTCCTATTAAAGTGAAGGGGAACCTCTCCGGTAACTCCTCTGGGGCCAGGCCAGAACTTCTCCTGCCTTTCCTCCCGAGTGCCTTTTCTCCCCACGTCTGCCTGCGCCGTGCAGGCACCATCGCTCTCCGGCAGCGGGTTCCCAGCAGCTGGCACCGCTCGGGAAGACCCCAGACAATTTTCACATCTGTATATTTTACAGTCCCCCGGACCCCCCTTTCCCTGAAGTCACTGCCCTGCTCGGGTTTAACCTGTTACCTATTTATTTTTTTTCCTAAAATGCCAAGTTTCACCGTTAGTTTAGCTGCAAGCAGAAGGGGAAAGTGGCTGGCTTTGTCTCCTTGCTAGGAGATACGGGTGCTGGTGCAAACTGGGGTTAAACTGGTGGACCTTGCTGGACTTCTCCTCTCACCTCCTTGGAGGGAAAGCGCTGCCCCAGCAGCAGGCTGAGCTGGGATGGGGACTTGTGTCCCCTTGTCACTGCCGTGTAAAGGCTGAAAAAGCTTGTTTTGAGCTTATAAGCAGAAGTTTCTTTATTTAAAATAAAAAAAAGGGGGTGGGTATGTGAATGGTGCATGGTACTTTCCATGGCCCATGACAAAGATGGAAAAAGGGTCTTGCTCTGCGGGTTTTTTTGTTTGTTTTGGTTTTTTCTAAGCTCTTTGGCCTTGCTAAAATAGCTGGGAGGGTTGTGGGGAAATAGGAAAGCTCTTGGGGCTGGAGACTCCGTAGTGCCTGCGCTCGCTTAGAACCAGCCGCGTTAGGTACCTGCAGAGCTCCCTCCAGTCGTGCTGTGCAAATGTTTGTGAGTAATAAAAGTGTTTGTGAGTAATATTTGTGAGTAATAAGAGTGTTTGTGAGTACTAAGCGTGTTTACGATTGCCATATGAGATTGCAACAAGCCCTAGCTGCGAGGGCTTGCTGTGGAACGACAGCTTCGTGCTCTGCAAGATGCGTTTTTGGGTTGCGCACAGCTTTGCTCACTTGTTTAATTACTTCTTGCTTGCAGCAAACCACACCTCTGAGCAAGGCTGAGCACCTGGGGGGCAATTTTTGACCCTCCTGACAGTTTCCCAGCTTTCTTAGCAGCTCTCCCTCAGGTGTCCCTAATTCTGGTACCAGTTACAAGCTCCCTGCAGAGGCCGGGCTCTGTTTGCACGATGGGGCTCCGCAGGAGCAGCAGCAGCGCGACGAAGGGAGCCTGAGCGGTTTCCTTTGCACTCGAGGAGGGTGTTGGAGGAGGTAGGTGAGGTCGAACCTCTTCTCCTGGTTCTTGCACGTTGCGCCGGGCTCCTGGACTCGACCGAGGTCTGTGTAAGCTGCAGATAGATGGGGTTGGGGGTTACATGCCTCGCCTATCGCGTCAGCGTGATGTTGCCAAGGGATTTAGTGTGCGAAGAGGGCTGAACCCGGGAATGAAATAGCTGATTATTGTTTTTCGTTTTTCAGACAACACAGCTGAGCAAATCCAAGCCTGCTGTCTGTTCATTAAGGGACTAATCCTTTGTTTTCCCCTGGAAAAATCCTTTCCAGGAATCCCAAGATTTTCTAAGTAGGGCCAAGCTTAGAAAATGGAGAAAAATATGTCCCTTTCCCATTGCATCAGGTATTTCTCAGCTATTCCTTCGATTTTTTTTCCCCTTCTTGCTTGTCCAGATGTGCTTCCCTCCTCCTTCCCACCTTCTGCACACAAACTCATCTGGGGAGGTCCCAGGTTCCTTGAGAGCAACAGTGAGGGCTGGCGTCCTGCGAGGGATGAGCTGAGGTTTCAGCTGCCCCTTGGGCAGGGCTCTCGCCTCTACCTTGCTGAAGACTTTCCTGAAACCCATAATAATATCTTCATCAAATTAGGAGGAGGTGTGGGGCTGGGGACCAAGGGTTCCCCAAAGGGTTAAGGGCTGGGAAGGGTGCTCTGTTCCCACTCACCTCCCGATGCAATTAGATGGCACTTGCAATGCTCTCTCCTCCATCACCTCTGAAAATAATCACAGAGCATGAGCAGGCTGCGGTGTTGCCATGGGGATGCCTCTCATTTTAATCCTAATACGCCTTCCTAGGGCGTAATTGTAAATAACTGCTGTGTTTTAAAGCCCTAAGTATCATGTGTACGGTGCAGAGCTGGCCCCGCTCCATCCCCTGGGCTGCCCTGGCTGCTGTGTCCCTGGTGCACGGCTCTGCTGGGATGGGGACAACGTGTGAACGGAGTGGGGACGTGGGTTGGCTCCTTCTCCGTGGTGTTTTACTTGGCTTTCCTTTGCTCGTCAATGGGATCTCTTGTTCCAACTGGAGACTTGACGTGGAGTGGAGCAGCACGTGCTCTGCTCTTGCACCACCGGAGAGGAGAGGGAAGGCGGCTGCTGGTGGCCCCTGACTGCTTCTGGGTGGTGCCTTGTGTCCTGCTCCCACCGAGCTGGTGGCCCTGCAGTCGGCTGCAAACCAGGACACAGAGCTGAGGTTGCAATCCCATCCATGCCCCCCTTTCTCTAGGATGCTGTGGGACCGGGTGGGCTTCAGCCCAGCCTTCCCCTCCTGTTCGTCCCGTGGTACCCACCACGTCTGAGGGCACAGCCGGGCTTAGCTCCTCGGGTTGGGGTTGGGTGTGTTTTGGGACCGTGTTTTGGGACCGTGTTTTGCACAGTTCACACCAGGGCTCGGTGTGCGCTGCCGTGCGTCTCGATAAACCCCCCGGCTGGAAGGAGCGGCAGCGTCGGGGTGCCTCCGGACCCAATCCTGCAGGAATGCCGATTAGCCCAAAAGCTGCTTGGTAGCAAACGCTCAAAGCTAAGCCGGTTTTCCCCTCTAAGCCTGCATGTTTCAGTTGCCTTCAAGGAGAGGAAATTCTCCTGCTGGAGATATCTGTTCCCTCCTCGCAGCGCGGTTTTCTGCTGCACAGAAGCCAAACCTTCCCGTCGCGAGGAGGATGCATTAGCCCTCCGCCAGAGCAGTTTGTTCCCGTGCTCTGGGGGGGCCTGGCCCTGCTCCCCGCTGCTCGTGCGGTGCTTGTTGACATTAGCTGGGTGCTGGTAATGGCAAAACCTTCCCGGAGCATGGTCTGACATTCTCCCCCTCCTCTTCAAATTAACGTGCCAGCCGTGTCTCACCCTAATTAAAACCAGCAAAGAGGACTGGTCCAGGACGTGGCTTTGGCGGCTGTAAAATTCTAGGACAGTTTTATGTAGCGCAATTAAAAGGAAAGTAAAAAAAAATTGTTAAGAAATTAAACACTAATTACTTTTTTTTTTGGCCAGCTGAACTGTTTTGGCAGTGGGGCTGCAAGTGGGATGCAAAGACCTGGGATGGTTGGTTCTCTGCTGCCATAAATCACATCGATCAAATGTTCCCCTGCTTTTTAGCAGTGTAACTCATCTGCTGTCGATTAGCCTAAATCACATTTTTTCAATTAAACAGGCTTAGAGGCCTGATAGCGAAGTCTGGTGCGGAGGGGGAGGGAAAGGCACAGCCTGGTTGTAGGCAGCAAGGTGGAAATATCTTTTTAAAAGGTGTGATCCCATTTTAGTGTTTTCCATATAAAATGCGATATTATCGTCTGTGCCCTGGGGAGCAATAAGAGCTGGAAGCCCAGCTGAGGAGGGAGCCTACGAAGCGGAGGGGACCGGCGCGGCGGCGGCAGGTCCAGGGTGTCCCAAGGGATCAGATGGGCAATCCCAAGCGGGATGCTCGCAGGCGTGATGGCGAGTTACCGACTGCAAGCAAACTCCTTTGGGATGAATTTCAGATGTTCCCTTAAACTCCTGCCCTAATTCCCCTCGGTGGGCAGAGGTTTGCAAGCTTGCGCCGTGTTGGCTGGGCTGGGCGAAGCGGCTGCCCGTGGGGCTGTGGTGTGAGGGCTCGTTGGTGCTCCAGGGAAGGTGAAATTACCCCATCGTTTGCATGCGATGGGAATGGGTGGCTTGCATAATAGGTGGCATAATTTGTCTTGGATGGTGAGGTAAACCGCTGTTTCCTCTCCCTCTGTCTAGTCTTGCTCACCGAACCTTTTCTTTCTTGATTAGAAAAGGAAAACAGGCTGTGAAGTGTTTGGAAAGGGCATGAGGAAGGGCAGGGCTTGGAGTAAAGGGCTCCTTTTATACCTGCATCCACCCTATGCCTTAAAAAGAAAAAGCAGACAAAACCTTCCCAGGCTGGAAAGAAAGAAACAGCTGGGGTGGGCAGAGGAGCTGGTCCTGGCCAGGGAGGAGGGAGGAGGAGGTGTGCGTGGGCTGCTGGTTAGTGTTTTGGTTATTGCACACATTACCTGTCCCCTCTGCTCCTCCCGGTGCCTGGTCCCTGCCGGAGCCAGCTCGTGCTGGGAGCGCGCGGGGCGGCTGGGGATTGGGGTGGCCTCTGGTTTGGCTGGGGAGATGCAAACGTGGGGAGCTTCAAAAGTCCCTGCAGATATCTGCCTGTTGGGGATGGAGCTTCGTCTCCCTGGGTTGCTTGTTCCAGGCTTTGCAGGAGCCGATGCTTCCCAGATGCTCTGGGACAGGGGAGGACACCGATGGTCCCTTCCACCTCTCCCTGCGGCGGGGCAGGATGCTCTCCCGGGACCTCCGGAGCCCCCCACGGTCTCGTCCTTGCAGCACCAAGGATTTGCCCACCCGCCGCAGAAAGGGCTCAGGCCTCCCAGTTCTGCCAACAAGCCCCTGCAGGTTATCCTGTTGGGAAAACCAGACTCATTTATTAATATACATAATGTTAATTGCTGTAATTTGAAGGCTGGCTTCCCACTCCCGGGGATGTGGGTGTGTGCTGCTGGTGTGGAAATGTGCGGAGGAATGTTTCCCCGCTGAGCCCCTGCGGTGAGGGGAGGATGCTCCTGTGGTTATAATGGTGATGACCGGTTTGTATTGTGGGTTTGTGTTCACGTGCTAGAAGAACAATGAGAAAACCAAACATATCTCCTTGGTATCTCCTTGTTGTAGGCTAAAAACACAGCCAAATGCATATTTAAATGTTAATTAGTATAATTTCCCACCACCACCTCCCCAGGCAAACCTGGCAATTCAGAGCATGCTTCGTTCTTCCTCCCTGCCCGGTTAACTGCCCTCGGTCTCCAAAAAGAGCTTTGCTGACCACCTGGAAGAGCTTGAGTTGGGTAGCCCGGGCTGGGGAGAGGCTCGTAGGCTGCAGGAGGGCAGTGATGCCACCTCACCGTCGGTGCCAAAGGACCTGGAGGTGTGGGACCCTCGAGGCTCCCAGTCTGGTCCGCCCTGGGGCTTTGCCAGCGCAGTTGTGTTGGTGAGGAGCGGAGGGAAGGGGAAGACTTGGCTCTTAGTTCTGAGCAGGGCTGGGTTTTTTTGACCCATCGATGAGGTTATGGGACAGGGCAGGACTGCTCTTGCTGCTCCTGCAATGCTCGTGCCTCTGGTCTCCATCTTGCAGGAGCTGTTGGCCCCAGCTCTGTCCACATCTAGGTGGTTGTAGCAACAGCAAGTCCAAAGCTCTGCTGGAGATAAATTAGGCAGCAGCACCTTGGCTCCCTGAGGTCCTGGAGGACTCCTGGCTTTGTGTTTCTCATCCCAGGAAAGAAAGAGAGACCCACCGTCTTTATGGTCACCTGGCGATGCCAGCAGAAAGCCTGGCTCAGGGCCTCTGTTCCCGCAAAAGCAGCGAAGCGAGGTCCCTCGGTGCACGGGGGTGTTTTGGGCTCTGCGTGGGAAATAACTCCTCCGCCAGGAGCGCACGTGTCCTCACGAGCCAGATCTGCTCTTCCAGCTCTCCTGCCCTGTACCAACGTTTGCTTTGGAAAAGCAGCGCTGGTGGTTTCTGGAACGTGATCCATCTAACCCGCCATCAGAAAACAACAAAACCAACCCTGTAATTGCCTTTGGTCTTGAGCAATTTGAGCTGGGTGTGAATTGGCCACGAAGGCTTGAAAAGCGCCGTGGGCTGTGGAGCTGTGCGGGGACGGGCGCGCTGCTGTCGGAGGCAGAAGCGAGCGGGTGGTGTGTGCCCACCAGGACCCCCTCCCTTTGCTTTGCAGCCCTCCGTCGCTGCTCTGCCTTACCCTGTATCCCAAAGTGACCCCACGGATGCTCGGGGCTCCGCTGGCACCAAACCTAGCGTGAAACCCCAACTTGGCAACAGCCGCCGCTGCCTGCGTTGGTGGGTGAACGGCGCCACGAGTCCTGGACCCAGCTGGGTGTTTTTAGCTCCCGTTGAGGATTATTAGAAGTGGAGAATTAAGCATCGCGTTTCCTGATTTCCCTCCTTTCAGCGGGCTGTGTGACGCTAGCAGCCCTTCCCCCTGCCCAGCCTCGCGCAGTCATTAGAATTCCTTTTGCGAAAGGGGAGAGGGCGACGGGGGAGTAAATCTGATTTAATTACAATGAAACAACCTGCACGGCCCCAGCAGCTCGGTGGGTTTAATCTGATTTGGAGAGGGGAGGCGGCGCAGCGGCTGCCGCTGGCATGAGCGCCTGCCGCACATGATGGGCTTAGGGCAGCGCCAGGCGCGGGCTGCCCCGGCGTCCGGCAGCGGCGCGGGGGGGACCTGGGGTGCCCACCCGGGGCGGTGGGTCCTGGGGATGGGAGAGGGATGGGGTCCTCAGCCTTTCCCTGCAGAGAGCTGCTTGGGAGCGTGGTTTTCTCTTGGTTGTCCTGGAGATGGTGGGATCCAGGCGAAGAGATGGTTTGGTTGGAAGAGACTCATCTTGTGTCCCGAGGAGGCCAGAGAGCTCTGGGCTGGGCAGAAGCAGCTGCACGGCGTGGAGGTCATTAAACATTATTAACTCCAAATGAAAGAGCTGCTTCTAGCAAATGACCTGGGGGGCAGGGAAGCTCCAAACATCTGAAGAAGTTGATGCACACATGGGAAGGACCTCTCTGGGTGCTACCGCTCCCTGCTGCGGTGGCTGGAACCCTGTGCTTGGGTGCACCTCCAGTTGCAAAGCTGCTCTTTGCAAACATGCCCTTTGGGATTCTTTGTCCTGAAGCTTAGCGGGTTGCCTTGGGCTCTTAGTGTAGCTGTCGCCCAGCTTCCTCCTTCACAACTGTCTTCTCACAACCGAGACTGTCATTGCTTCAGGGAAGAAACTGTCCCCTGTGCTGGCACCTGCCAGGGAGCTGTGACCTTCTAGATGCTCCTGTCATCCGAGGGATGGTTCACATCAGCCGGTGCGGTGGCGTGGAGAGCTGCCTTGGCTGCAGGTCTCCTTTCCCTCTCCTACAGTCACATAGGAGATGTCTCTGATGTCTTTGGGAGGTTAAAGGTGTCTCAGTGGTGAAAGGGGACAGGCTTTAGATAAAATTGAAGGCATAGGTAGTTGGGAAAGCAGTGGTCACCCCTACACGGCAGCTTTGGGGAGGCAGAGGTTCACCTGGTACAGTCTGCAGGCTACCCATGGCAAGGTACAGCGTGTGGAGTCCCAGCTTCCCATCTTCTGGTCTGGTGGAGGTAATACAAGATTCCAAGGATGCCGTAACTAATTGCAACCTTCTCATCAGTGCCTCGTGATGACCTGCTGGCTGTCCAGCTGATGACTTTCAGCCTGTATCTACCCAAACTGGGCTTCCCCTCCTGCCAGTCCACACGGACGTGCTTCTTGGTGGCACTGGTGTCTTTCAGGACGTCAGGGGTTAATGGTCCTCTGACCATGCTGACCTGCAATATTCCCACCTCTACTGCTCTGCAGCTCCTGGGGCTGCAGGGAGGCTGGGAGCAGTGACCCCGGTGGAAATGTCACCTCCCACCCTGTCTGAGGCTTTGGCAAGTGGGAGAACACACCCGGCCGGGGGCGGAGGAGAGCCCGTGGCCAGCTCCTGCAAAGGCTGGCAGAGAAGATTATGGAGAAGGGCAGGAGCGTGTGGGAGGGGACTGTAAATCCTGCAGAAGGATCTGGTGAAAGGTGATGGCTTGACAGCTCTGGAGCCCTGTCTCCGCTTGGCCCGTGCGGTGCTGGCAGGGCCAGCGCATTCTTCACCAGCCGCTGTTTGCTTGGGCGCTGGTGTGTTTTGCCACCAATGCACGTTTTGCTTGAAATCGCTCAGTTTAGGGTACTTTTCCCCTCTCCATGCAATTGCACGCCTTTCCTGGAGCGGCTCAGGCGTGCAGCACGGAGCAGTGTCGCCGGTTCTGTCTTGGGAACGCGGGGGACACCTCTAACCTAATTTGCCTGGCTCTTTTTTTGTCCTTAAAGGCTTATTTCCTCAGGGCTGGAGCAGCTATTTTCCTTAGCGATTGAAAAAGAAGCTTGCCTCAGTAAGTTAGGTCTGGGGAAAAGAGAAGAAAAAAAAAAAAAAACAAAACCACAAACCCCAAAAAACCCAAACCCCCATGCTGCCTACTCTCCTCTTCCGAGGAGCAAGAGCATCCTGGCTTTACCAAAGAGCTTTGCACCTCTGGGCACAGCATCACCACCGCGGGGGACCACGAGGGGCCAGGGCTGACTGCAGGGAAGCCCATGTGGTGGCCTCTGGCCTTGAATCCCGAGAGCTGAGCGTTGCAGGAACGTCCTTGGAGGATGCGGAGCTGCCAGAGGGGGCTGAGATGCTGCCCCGGCTGTTTGCTGGCCAGGATGCTCTTGGGAAGAACTGTAGCAAATTACAAACACCATCTGCAAGTGCTGCAACCCCCCGGGCCTCTGCTGCCTGGGTTGCTCAGGACCAGTAACAGGGATTTGTACTGAAAGTAAGTCCAGGGTTGGATGTGCAGGATGCAGCAGGGCTGGGCATGGTCTGTGTGAGCCGATGGCCGTGCCTGCCCTGCCGTTGTCTTGGCTTTCTGTGCGGGGATGTTCCCCCGGGAAGAGTCTGTCCTACAACTGCTGGATCCTGATGGAGAAACCTCTTTCTCCCTCCTCCTCTCCTGCAAAATGTCCATCTCTCGCATCCCGGTTCCCCCGCAGCACGTGGCTTTTCTCTGAACTTTTGCCTCCGTGCTTTCCACGTGCTGCCGTGAACTTCCCACGCTGGACTGTCACCCTTTGGGGACAGGACAGGCCGGAGCATGCGGTAGGGAGCTGTTTTGTGGGCAGCCCTTGAGCCACGTCCCCACGTGCTTGAGAGGTCTCCCCTGGTGCGGCTGAGGGAGCGCTGCCAGGCTCGGGTATGTGCAAATCACAGCCCAGGCACTCCAAACCACAAAGTTTTAAAGAAAAAACCCATATAACCCAATAATATATTTTGAGGTTCTTTTTGTTTAACTTCTGGGTTTGAAGCCTGAATTTGAGCTGCTTTGTTTTCTGTGCAGTCGGGAGGTCCGGGAGGCTTTCTGCAGAAGGAAAAAGTAAAATGCCCACATATTTGTGCGAGTCCTGCGGCGGTGGTTTGAGCAATGCTGGGGTGAGGGCAGTGGGCAGCGCTGCCGGGGCCCCGGTGAGTGATTTGAGGGAAGGAAAAGTGGGAGACCGGCTTTCTCATCGTCTTTTTGAGTTCAGCCACATCTTGTTTGGAAAGCGCTGCGGTGGAGCAAGTGCCACGACCCAATGCAAGCCTGACTTCCCAGACCGCTGAGCTTTTGCATTTCTGCTTTAAAAATGCTCATTTTAGCATCCTCCTGAGGGGTAGCACCCTTATCCCACCCCTCCTCTTGAGTGCTAGAAGGTGGGAAACGTCCTCCCCTCGTGGTGGGGTGGTGGCTGGTGCTGGAGCATCCCTGGGGTGCAGGTTGGGTCTGGAAAGCTGCTCCGTGGCGGTGCCTGGGGAGACGTACGTGGGACCTAACCCAGTTTCAAGCAAGGTGTTTCTGCTGACGCAGCCACCGTGTGCTTTAATTGTGGATTATTAAGAACTGCTTTTATGGTAAGAACCCGGCCCCTCGTTACGGTGCAAGTCCCCAGCCCCTTTTCCCTACAAAAGGGGTGTTGTGCCTCTTACCTTTCGGCAGCACGCGCTTTAATTTCAGCTTGCAGCCCTCGCTGTGTAATCTAGAGGCGGGGGGAGCTTTCAGAGCGCTCTCACTCAATAACTCAGCCCAGCCTACAGCGCTAGTGAGGTATTTTACACTCTGCCAAGGCAGATAATTAATCATTCCTGAAGAATGAAGAAATGTTTCTGGACTTTTCCCCCTCCCCTCCTTTTTAAAGAAAAACAGGGATTTTGAAAACTTGATGCCCCTCTGATGGGATGGAGGAAGGGGTTTGGGATGAGAAGTGCGAAGGTTGGCTGGCTCTTTGGGGAAGGCAATAGCGGGCTGCGACCGCCCAGCCTGGGGACGGGTGCTTCTTGGTGTCCATCTGGCCATTGCTGTGGTGGCACAAGGTGAAGGTGCTGCTGAGTCCCAGGGCTGGGGTGCGCGGTGACCCCCATCACTCCCGGCTGGCAGAGGAGCCCAGAGGACCGCTTGGTTTCCTTCATTGCTGCGTTGATGCTGATGCTCTTGGTGGCTTCCAACCTGGTTGCCCAGGGAGCATCTCTTTGACCTGCAGATGCCTTCCTTATAGTTCTGTGGCTAATTGTTTACTTTTTTTTTTTGCAGTCACTAAATTAAGCAAGGGTGACTTTAAAATACCAAACCAACCAACTTGAAAAGATCCTTAAACATGGTGCAGAGCTCACCAGTTTGATGGGAGTGCTGCTTTTAAAGCAAACTCTTCAGGAGGGTGCATCACCAAGTAAAGATTTCTCTTTACCATTCCCTTCAGCCCCTCTTCCTTCTATTTCTAGTTGTGGTCTGGACTTTAGAGAGAAGGAAGCTGTTGCCTCCTGTCCTTTGGGAGAGCTGGTTGGATTTGTACTTAGGTCATGTAGGCAGGGGGGCATTGGGTCAGCACACAGATACTTGCTGAAATAGTTGGGTCTCGATGTCCCTTGTCTCCTCTTTCCATAGGTCATAGCAATGGGAAAACCATCAGATGGTTCTGCTGAACCGTATCTGAAATGTATGGTCTATAATAAAAGTAGAAAAGACTTGGCTATCGATGGTGTGTGGGGGCTTTTCCCCTCTGTAGGGACAATAAAGGGAGTGTTAGCACCAGGCTGGACGGGCCGTGGCAGACCCTGAGCACAAGGGGATGAGTACGTACGTGGCTGTGGGAGCTGGCACGTGGCTGCCTCGAGTAGGCTGTTGCTCATGGCTTTCCCCACCAGCTCCTCCTTGGGAAAGGAGCCTGGGAGATGCAATGGGTACAGGGCAGACGATGCTGTGATGCACAGCACTGGCTGGGCTTGGCGTTACCATTTAGCGTAGGCATGTCTTTGGCTGTTGGCTTCGCAGCAAGTCTCCTCGTGGTTTGTGAGTGGTACTGAAGATCGCTTCTGCTTCGAGCAGAGATTGCTCAATTATACAGAGTACCTTACATTGCTAATCAAAAGATATGTAGGCACAGGAGAAATATGCGTAGTAGAGCAATTTCTGTAGCAAACAGTTCTGGATGGAGCTGTGAATCGGAGGAGCTCATTGCTCCAAGCCCCCGTGGAACCCATGGGCTTTTGATAACGGAGTATGTCTTAGCTTGCAGTAGGCCGAATCACACTCAGTTGTGTGTTTTCTCCTGCTTTTCCATGGCAGCTTGAGCAGGGACATGGCATTCTTCACCTCCCTTCCTCTCCTCCTCCTGCTGCTAGGGCCACCTAGTAGAGAGATGCAGCTGCTTTTCAGGCTCTTACCTTGTAAAAACTGACGTTTTATTAGCAAAAGTTGCTGAAGTGCCTCCAGTTCCAGGAATTTCCAAGGCATGAGGCAGGAAAAAAAAAACAATCTAGAAATCAGCTGGTGAAGGGAAACTCCAGGCAGGCAAAGAAACCGGTACGTGCAGCTCTTCCCCACTGCTGTCCAACCGGGAGCAGGATGGAGAGGGGGACGGTGGCATTTGCCACCAGTGCTCTCGGGTTGCCCATCTGAGGGATTTAGAGATGTTGTGGGTCAGAGTCTTCCAGTGGACCTCTTGTCTTGTGTGTGTTGTCCTCTGTGCCTGGCAATGTGTCTTGGAGCTCGCTTCAGTGACGCGAGGTGATGCTGATGGCCTTCATCGGAAGGATTGCTCTCAGCTTCCCAAGGCTGGTTCAGAGGAGCTTGCAGGCTGGAATATGCAGGCAAGGAGGAAGAGCCCCCTTGGAAAAGCTACCTGCCAGGTTTTCAGCAATTTGTGTCTTCAGCATCACCATCCAACTGGTAGCTGGAAACACACGTCAGCTCTGCTGAGAGCAAGCCAGCCCTTTGTTCATGCATCTCCTTGAAATGATATTGTGGTTTACTTAATTAAAAACACAGAGCGTTATTGTGGGAATGACAACGAATTAAAAAGATTAAATCTGGGAAAAGACCTGTCTGGCCATCTAATCCAGCCCAACTCTGCTGTTCTCTGCGGTATCCTTCTTCCGTACAGTTTGAGGTGCCTCAGGTGATGTGTTTGCTCCTGGCTCCCCAAGGAAATCTTTCCGTGGTCTATTAGAGAGCTGTTTGTAGAAATGAGCAGGCTGGTTTCAATGGCAGCCTGCTGCTTAATTAATCTCCCAGCTGGGTTTCCACCCAGCACTGGGTTTACTAACAAGCCTGGCCAGCCTTGCTTAGACCTCGCTGTTGAGCTGATGTACCCGGGGATGATGCCCTCGGGTAATCTGAAAGTGGGGTCCTTCCTCCTCCCTTCACAGCTGCTTCTTCCGAAGTTTCATAGTAGCAGGTTCTTGGGTTGAACTGGAGAACGTTCGCTGGTGGGCCAAGCAGCTCTTCCTGCTGGGTAGTGAAATTTGCATTTTGGGACATCCTGTGTTATTTTTTTGACTGTTGACTGTTGCCTACTTTGGTCCAGAGGTTCTGGAGCTGCAAACGTGGCTTTGGGCTTGGTGGCATGCTGGTGGAGCACCTTGAAAACTGAGAAGTAGGAGGGGAAAATCCTCAAACAGCCTTTCCCTGCTGTGCCTGAGATGGGCAGATGCACGTTGGGAAGCTGTAAACTAAGCCTGAGTTGGTCTGTGGTCTTTTTATGGCTGTCACCATGGACTCCCTTCTCCTCCCTCCCGTCACCATGCCTCTGCAACCAGCTCCATCCCCAGCCGCGGGGATCTGCGTGCTGCAGTGAGCTTGGCCAGGGAGGACCTCGCATAGCTGTGCTACCAGGGCTCTGCTCCCAGCAGGACGCTTCCCAGTCTGTTTTCGGAGGGAATGTCAGTCTCTCCGATATCTTGGGCTGACTGGAACGCTTTTTGGGAAAACCTGCCTCTTCCTCCTCTGTGCATCAGTATGGAAAAGCGAACTTCCAAGTGGTGGAAATGGGAGATCAGCTGTTTCTGGGAAAGAGAGAAGCACCTGGAGAAGAGAAGGCTGCGGGGAGACCTTAGTGCGGCCTTGCAGTGCTTCAAGGGGGCCTAGAGGAAAGATGGGGACAGGCTTTTTAGCAAGGCCTGTGGTGACAGGACAAGGGGTGATGGGTTTAAACTAAAGGAGGGCAGATTTAGGCTGGATAGAAGGAAGAAATGTTTTACAATGCGGGTGGTGAAGCACTGGAAGGGGTTGCCCAGAGAGGTGGTGGAGGCCCCATCCCTGGAAACATTCCAGGTGAGGTTGGACGGGGCTGTGAGCAACCTGATCTGGTTAAAGATGTCCCTGCTCACTGCAGGGGGGTTGGGCTGGATGGCCTCTAAAGGTCCCTTCCCACCCAAAGCATTCGATGATTCTATGACCTGATTAATTCCGGGGACAGAAGCTCTGCTGTGGTGTCCCTGCCCCCCATAACCTAGGGTTGGATCAGGTCAAGTAGCCATAAGCGACTGCAAGGAGGAGGACGTTGGTTGGGTGGATGGGCGTTTTGGGGAATGATGCAGGTGAAAACACTTCATCTCTGTGTCCTGGATCAGAGCAGTGGGATGTGCAAGGGCTGCCGCGGTGGGAAGGGTCCCACCACACGCCACGAAGCCACGTGGCCCCAGATCTGCAGCAGGGATTTTGCCCACAGCTCATGCTGGGGGTGTGCAAATAGGAACAGCTCCTGCTCAGGGCAAAGCTGCCCGAGGGAGCTCCTGCGGTTCAGCGCTGTGACAAAGAAAACGCCAGCGGCACATTCCCACTGCCCCAGGCTGCTGTTTGACCTTGGGCAAGTTGCATTGTCTCTCTGGCCGCATCCTGGAAGGCTGCGTGTTGAGGTGAGCCCTGCCAGGATGGCTGGGTGTGGGAAATGTGCCTGCCCGCACGCCGGCCGGCGCGGCCGCCTTTATTGCGTTGTTAAATACAGACTGTTTGCTGTGCCTTGTCCCTGCGGGAGGAGGGGGCCGGCTGCTTTGCCAGGTGGTCTTAGCAAAAATTCGGATTTTTTCCCCTTCGGAAGAGCCTTTCTCCCTGCCTGTGGCTCTTCAGCGGGTGCCTGCAAGTTGCCCCATGCTGAGAACTGCCAAAACACAAATCATTACCTGGCTTACGAACTGAGGTTTGCACTTTGGAACCTCACCTGGTGAATGACACACATCCCGCAGTGGTTTTCTGCACGCTGGGGAGCGAACGTCGGCTCTGATGTAGGAAGTCAAAACCTTGGGAGCTTCCCACTGAAAATGCGCCCTTTGCAAATAACGCTGCCTGTGCTCGACGGGTGCTCGTTTGGCTGCGGGAGCAAACACGGCTTCCCTGCAAAGTTCTCCAATGCCACGTGCTTTAATATCTATACCATGGGCGTATCAAACCAATGCAAGTTCTTTCTAAAGGAGATCTCGTGGAGTTTTGGACTTACCTTCAAATGTCAGCCCTTTGGGGTGTGCTCCATCACCCAGGAAAAAAATCATCCTGGCAGCCTGTCGCTACAGAAATGTCTTTTTTTTTTTTTTTTAAAGACAAATCCTGAAGTTGAGGTTATTGTTTATTCCCATGGCTCCAGGAGCTGAGGCTTTAAGAGGAGCTGCTGGTTCTCGACAACCTTCTGTTAGTCATGGGAACTGGCAGTTCTGAAATTAATATTTGCGGACCCTCCCCTCCCTACCCCTGCTCTCTCGTTAATGCAAAGAAAACTCTCACCTCCAGCCTGCCGTCCAAGTACGTGATTGAGAACATGTGAATCCACAGCGATGAACTGTGAGTGACCTCCGGGGAGTAAGGGGGTTAATCAAAGCTGGGCTCTTCCCCACACTTCAGTCGCTAAAGCTCCTGCATTTCCTCCTGATGGCTGATAAGGAGGGGTTGAATTTATGAAAGAGATGAAGATGTTTGGATAAGCTACAGTACCAAAGCAAGCCTGCCCGACAAGTCAGGGCCTGAAGGAAGCCCGTGGAGTTGGAGGGGGTTTGCTTTTTGGTTTTTCTTCTCCCCCCGAGGCCCCTTCCCCCCGCTGGGACTGTGTCCGTGGGGATCCATCCGGAGATGCGCCTGCTGCTCTGCCGTTGCAAACCCCGGGTACCCTGGCTGAAACGATGTGCTCCGCGTTTCGGCTTGGTCCTGGGCTCTGCGGGGCACAGCCGGGCTGTCTGGCAGCTTGCGAAGCCTCAGCCCTGCCTCGCTGCCCTCGCGTCGGGGCTGGGTACACTAAGCAGCATCCGTTGTCATCGTGTGGATGCTAAACGTGCCGCTCCTATAGCAGGGGTGCTGCTCTACTGGCGTGATGGGGACTCGTGCCACGAGACCCAGGGGATTTCTGTGGGGACACCGGCGCACAGTGGCCTCGCAGAAACATGTCCTGGCTCTCCCTGACCCCCAGCTCTGAGAGGTGCAGGGCTTTGAGACGCGCTTGGCCAGCTTGGCACTGTCCCGTTGGCTACAAGCAGCCCGCGGGCAGAGAGCACTGGTACATCTGTGACTTTCTTTCCATGCCCAGGTCCTACAACAAAAATATGGGTTCCTCTTATTGAGCACAACCTTTGGTTATTTCTCTGATCTTTTGCTGTGCCAGAAAGGCCAACTCCTGTGTCTCTGAGATCGCTATCTCTGTGTGTATTTTTAGATGTGCCTTATCGATGCTGAAAGAAGGTGAATCGTGTTTGGGAAAGGGAGCTGCTTCTCTTCCAAATGTGTTTTGGAAAACAGACCTGAGCTCCAGGGGGAGGGGAAGGAAAGCGGCAGCGGGGAATGACCCATCATGGGAAGGCGGCATCTCTCCGGCCGCCTGCGGGGTACCATGGTGGGGATGACAGCCTGTTCCCCCTGGTTCAGTGGTTCTTTGCTAGGAAACGGTGGCTTCTCATGGGACACTGAGCAGCCTGGTTCTTGCAGTGGGAAAGGAGGTGACAGCTCTAAGGGTTTTCCCAAAGATTAAACCTGTGGTTCCCCTCCCCAGTCCTAGAGCGGTGGCCAGTACGATGGTGGACCTGGGAGAGGCTGGCGTGGAGTGTTTGGAGCAGCACCTGCACGTCTGGGCTCCCATCTGCGGTGCTGCGTGCCGGAGGCTGGGCAGGGTCTGCTGAGCCCCTCCTGTAGCCTTGCCCATGGTCGCAGTGCCTTGGTCGTCCTCCTGGAGCCACCTGAAGGGGAGTTCTCCACTTGGGTGCAGAGCCACGGAGTGATGGAGCCACCGGCTGTCTTCCCTGGGGAGGACTTGGCTTTTTGCTGCTCTCGGGGCTGCCTGCCCTTCCTCCTGAAAGGCACTGCTAAAGCTGGAGACCCTGCGTGCTGCTGCCTGTGACCCCAGCAAGGCAGCTCTGCGAGCGGCCATGAAGGTTTTTTGCCTTCAGGAGGTTTGCAGGTGGGGTGGGGAAGGTTGAACCTTTGGAGCTCCGGGCATGATCATTGCCCCCTTCTTTGATATCCCCCCACCTCCGCAGGAAAAGAAAGTGATTGGGGTTGATGTCTCCATTAAAAAGCTGCAGCAGTAAAGTGGTTGGTTGTGCTGAGGTGGGGGGGGGGAATGCCCACAGGTAATTTATCTTGACATTTATAGAAAGCATAAGGGTTTACTCATTCATAAAATGAAGGAACAGGGTGTTTTTCTGCATTGGCTGGGCTCTGGAGCTGCTCGAACGTTATTGTAGCTGATGGTAATCGTTTCCGGACATGCCCCAATATGCCTACGGCGCCTTGCATGGGAACAGTAACAACGTGGGGCAGGAGAGCAAACCTGTCGGACAGGAACGGGCCCGACTGGAGCGAACAAATCCTCTTCCTTCCCCGGGCTTTTCTGAATGGCAGGCGCGGGCGAGAGCCAAGGGGGGACCTGCTGGCCGCTGGCACCCGGGAGCTGGCGTGCACGGGGCTCTCGGATAGTCCTGACGGGAGGGAGACCTCGTGCTGGGGCGCTCTGTGCTCTGTAGCTCTGAGGAATGGTGAGGAATGCTTTGTTTTCAGAACAAGCTTGGGTTTTGAAAATGATTTCTGTTGCTTGTTGTTCAAACACAGATGGAGAAAGCTGCTCTGCGCAGGATGGAGCAGAAGTGGAGGGTCTGGCTCCAGCCTTGGGGCAGAGAGAGGGATTGGATGCATCTTGAGATTTCTTCCTGCCCTGAAATTTGTTTGGGGAAGGTCTGTTGCTTTCCTTGAGCTCAGTCCTGCCCGCTGTGTGTGTGGCTGGATTGTGTAGGAGCACCCAGGCTGGCTCTGTCGGTGCTTCGGAGAGGCGCAGGGTTTTTGTGTGCAAATGCACCGGCTTGCAGAGCTTTCCTCCTGCCCACAGTGCGTGCACAGGCTGCTCTTGGCAAACCCCATTTAGCAGGTCAGGAGGTTGTGGAGGTGCTCTGGCCCATCCGCCTTTGCTGTGGAGATGCTCATACCTCTTCTTGGCAGAGGACCAGGGGTGTTAGGTTAGCGTAAGGTCCGTGGTGATACTCCAGCTTTTTATGGCTGACCTTGTGGCACTGGGCTGCTGAGCAGCCGTGGTATCAGAAGTGTTATCATCGTTAATCCCCCTGTAATCCAACTTGCTAACGAGCCCCCATCTCCCTCTTGCTAAATTAGCAATGGTGGCAAAACCACCTGGGAAGGGGCAGCTGGTGAGATGCGCTGGAGGAGACCTGTAGGTCTCGCTTTGGAGAGCAGAGGCGTTTGAGTTCCCAGGCTCCAACCCTCAGGGGCTGGAGCTGGCCCGTGGGCAACCATCCCTCGGACATAAAGCAGTGGGCTACTCTGAGACCTCCCGGTGTTTCTCAAGGCTATGGGATGTTAAACAAATAAACCAAGCTGCAGTAACCATGACCTGACAGGGAGAGCCCAGCACGGCGTTGCAAGCAGCCCATTACCTGACCTGTGCTGCTGCAGCAGGGAGATGCTGAGGACTCTGCAGCTTGGGCTGCCTGGCTCCCAAAACTGTATTCTTGGCTCTAAACGAGGTTTTCCCTCTCTGGTTGCTGCCGACAATAAGTGCCCGACTTGGGACCGGTTCTTAGTGTTGGGCATCTGGTGCTTATCGATCCCTGGTAGCCACTAGCCTGGAAATTGTGGAGCTTGGGAAAACGTGGTGATGTTCTCCTTGGACAAGAAGCTGAGGGAGCAGCTTTGGCTGCCCGACAGCTGTGTTTCAGCCAGGCACTGCTGGCGGCTCACAGCCGGGGTGGACAAAACCGATCACCCAAACCTCCCCCCATGAGCAGGAGGAGAGCGGAGTCACCCGTGCTTTGCTGGCCAGGTGCTGCTGGCCTGCCTGGGTGTTTGATAAACAGCGGGAGTAACGAGGAGAAACCTGCCGGGAATTGTCTTAAGGTGATAAAATTCCTGCGCAGCTCGAGTGCACTGATCAGTGCGGCTTTGTGAGGCGAGGCTGGGTTTGGCTCTGGGTCTCCCCCTCCTCGCAGCACGTCTCCTCTGAGCGCCCCGGCAGCTTTCTGGCCATGCACCCCATCCTCCTTCATCGCCATTGGGACACCGTGTGGGAGATGGCTCCAGGTGCCACCTTTCTGTCCCCCCAGGGTGGGTGAAGAGGGGGTGTGAAGGGGCTGGGTGGCATCACCAGGGCCAGCTTGGCCCCCTTGCACCCGTCCTCTGCGCCCGGCCGGGTTTTCCTCCTGTCTCTTGGGAGCGGCCGAGCTGCCGTTTTGGCAACAGCATCTCACGGGGAATGACGTGCCGGAGTGTTTGAGCAGGTGAGCCCGAGCGAGGCACCGGCTGTGACTCAGATGCACCCGGCTGCTGCCGGCACCATGCCAGGGCCACCCGGGGCTGCGGGGGCTGCTCCTGGGGCGGGGGGGATGCGATGGGGTCCTGAGCTCCGGTGCGGGGTATGGTGCCTCTCATTGCATGGCTTTTTAGGGGTTTGGGTTAATCTAAATCTTGATCGAATGAAGCGCTTCATCGCTGGCTGGGTTTGAGGTGGGTGAGTCACCCGTTGAGTCACGCTGTTCCCATGCCAGGTGGGGGACCGCAGAGGGGACGCTGCTGTGCTCAGATGTGACCGAGTGCGCGGTCACAGCTCTCCTGACATTGCTCTCGTGTAATCCCCTTCCTGGTGCGCTCCTAGCGCTGACTTCCGTGCTGTTTTTTTTTTTTTTTTTCCCCTTGATCTACTTTTTCAGCAGCGACTTCGCGAGTGATAAATCCGAGCCCCGAAGCCTCGGTGCAGACCCTGCCTGCGGCTCCGCGGTGGCCGCTCTCACCGTGTCGCTGGGACCTTCCCTGTTTTATGCTTTGACAAAGTCACAGCTTGTGGGCTCGCTGCGGTGTCCGAGTGTGTCCCCTCGTGTCGGGTGGCCGGCCTGGGGGGCTGGCCAGGGATGCTCAAAGCCTCAATCCCAGCTCGGGGTAAAATCTCAAACAGTAAAAATAACAAATTTGGCATTAACCCCCCAAAAAACCCCTCCGGATGCTGAAGATCCTTCGCCGCAGGCTCGCAGTGGGGCTTCCAGCTGAGTTTGGGTGGGTTTTGCCCCCGCTGGGTGACTGCAGGGATCAAAGACCCCTCGCCCCCTCCCACGGGCTGTCCCCACGGCCTGGCCCCGAGTGGGTGACATCCGCGTGGATGCCTCGGCCGAGGATGTCGCCGGGGGTCGCCCCGCACTGGGGTCACCCCGCGGTCCCTACCGTGGGGCGAGGCCATGACATCACCGCCGCTGCTTCCCATTGGCTTGCCCCGCTGGTGATGTCATCGCCGCCCCTGCTTTCGTGACCGCCCTGGCCCTTTCTTTTCTGCCCCGCCGGGGATGTGGCGTTGCCATGGAAACGCGATGCGCGCTCCCTGCCCACGGCCACGCGTCCACGCACAGCGGGGCAGGAGAAACACGCGTTTCGCCCCTTACGGCAGGGTGGGACAGCTTGTGTGCGATGAATTTCGACATTTAAGAGAGTTTACTTATTTTAATTAGAATAAAGTCTGGATGCGCTGACACCCGGTGCAGGGTGGGAGGGATGCTCGCCTAGAAACTCAAATTCCGAGCCGACACCTCAAGCAGCCTTTGGTCAGATCAGTGGGAGCGGGTTTTCCGATGCTCCGGGTCTTTAGGGAGCCAAAAAAAGCTGCATTTGTCTCGTTTAGCAAGACTTAATCTTCCACCAGCCCAGAGATAATACTTATTAAGGACCTGGCTGCTGTCTCACTGGAAGGAGAAAGTTGAAAAGGCGCATTAAAACATTACCAAAGAAATGTTTAAAAAAGGAAATGTAGTCCAGAGGTTTCAAGGGTGAGGTGGTTGGAAATGTCTGCTTGAAAAGCGAGTTAAAAGCAGCTGGTCCCTCCGAAGCGGTGCTCCGGGAGTGGGGGGGGGCTGCGCTGCTGCCCTCCTCCAGCCCACGGGCACTGTCCCACGATCTGCTGCTGGCTGCACGCTATTTCCAAGGACAAAACAAAGCCCTTTACCCCAGAGTTCAACTTTGACCTTGCTGTGGCAGGATTAAAATCTCATGAAGACGGACAACTCGGTTGCAAAGAGTTAATTCCCCCCCCCCCGCTCCCTTCTCCTCCCCTCTGTTTTTTACTCCTTTTCTTTCCAACTGGCCTGGTTTGCTGCTGAGAAATTGGGAAAACAAACGGAAAATAGACCTCGGCCTTGTGGGTGCTGCTGGCTGGAGGATGACGCAGGCGACCCCGTGCCGCTGCAGCCCGGGGACGGATGCACAATCAGGGCGCATCTTCTCCCTCTTGCATCTGTGGCTCCGTGCTTTGCTGTCGGGGTTTGTTTCTCGGTTTTGGAGCATCCCTGGAGAGGCCCAGGGATGTGGGGAGCCCCATGGGCTGCAGAGGGGCTGTTTGCGAGTGCAGGGATGAAGGGCTGTGGGTGCCATGGCTGGCTGGCGTGCCCAGCCGGTGGCACTGAACCCCAGTTTTGCCCACGTGCCGGGGCACCTGGGTGTGCTCCGCAAAGGGCTGCACCTCCAGCACCGACCGCTTAACCGGGGGCACCTCCCTGTGCCTGCCCTGGCTGTGTTTCCATCTCCCGATTGCGGTTGCTGCTTATTTCTCGTAGCAGGAGAGAGGTTTTGCACATGTGCAGGCAGAGGATAGCGGGGTGGGGGTCCCTGCCCTGCTGCCAGTTGCAGGGATTACTGTGGAAGCACCATTAATGCTCATTTTCTCGGGGGAAAGAGGTTTTTCCCTAATATAATCTAAAAAAGTTTGTCCTCTTATTGTCTTCTGTAACCAAATCTGGGTTTAGAAACAGTTTTGGTGAAAAGCTGAGTTTTGCAAGAGTTAGGGTTGCTTGATCTTTTTTTTTTAATTAAAAAAAAAAAACACCTCTGAAAATTTAAAGTGACTTTAATGGCAGCTTTGTATGCATCTGCTCCGTCTCTTTTCAAACTAAAACTTTGTTCACAGTTTCCTCGGCTCGTCGAGTCGGAGGACCGATGAAATGCTGCCGTCCTGCTGAGCTCGGACTTCTGCTCTGTATTGCAGCTCCCATTTCTGCTCCCGCTGGGACCCGCGGCGGGAGGAAGGTGGGTGCAGAGGATGCTTTGAACGCCTTTGCAAAGAAGCTGAGCGCCGGCCGGCTTTGGAGAGAAAGATGTCTTCTTGCTGTAGGCAAAGCAACACAGAGTCAGGTTTTTAAATGGAGTTTTAAGAGGCTGAAATAAGTGAAAGCCTGCTTTGATCTCCTAAAATCTTGCCCGTGCTAGGAGGCAGCCACCTGTTAGCTGATAGATGGGGGGGAAAATGTACCTTTGCCGCTGGTGTGGTCTTAGCCTTAGCGGGAAGCTGAGGGTGCAGCTTTGCTTCTCGCCAGCCCTGCCGGCTGGCAGTGCCCGCTTTTGCCACCCAGGCGAATGTGTTTCTCATTTATTATATAATGGCAGAGTGTGACCGACATAGCTCGTCAGGAGTCTGAGCAGATCTTTAACCGAAAGGCTCCTCCAGGCTCCCCGAGAGGGAGGGCGACGCAGCTGAACAGCTTCCCACCTCTTTGCCAAACTGGGGCTGGTCCCTGCCAAAAAGCAGCGACGCGGGGGCTCGGGAGAGCGGGTGGGTGGTGGCGGGCGCCCGGGATGCGGTTTGCAGGGCTCGGTCGTAAGTGAAAGCAGATGTGCGATCGCCAGGCAGGCCGGGAGCATCACCGGAGCTGCTCAGACTGGGCGTCTGGGAGGATGCTGTGCAGCTGGGGCCAGACGTACTCAGGCTCCTAACTCCTATTGAAGCCAGTGGGATCTGGGCTTTGGAAGCAGAGGCTGTGCCAGGCCGTGGACTGAAAGGCTCCTGACCCGTTTAAGGCCAAGCTGAGGATTATTGTTTGCCTACAAGCAGGCTGCCAGGAGCCGTTTGGGACGCGGCGCCTGTGCTAGCCCTCTCCTCGCGGGCGCCGCTGGGAGCCCACGGTGCGGAGGGGCCTCTCGTTCGTGGTACCCATGCCAAGAGCATCGATACGTCCTCCTGGGCTCCGAGCGCTGCTGAAACCCTCCCTGGGATTTAAGTAGGGCAGGCAGAGGGAGTATTTTACTCGCTGTTTGTACCACTGGGAAAGCAAGGCTTGTGCAAACCTGCGTTCACCGATGGTTGCACTGGAGATGCGCATCGTGGTGCGGTGCCCTCGGTGACCCTCTCACCTGTGTTTTTTTGCTTTCTTGCAAGGAATGTGGAGGATGCTCAGGGACACGGGGGGATGGCTCCAGCACTTCCATCTGGTGTGCTTCCCTCATCTCCCCAATGCAGTGTGGAGGATGCTCGGAGAAGGAGCTGCTTCATGGGAAGGGGAAGAGTTGAGCCCTGTTGTTGTTTCATGGCTGGCACAGTTTGGAGCATGTGGCTTTCAGGGAAAGCGTAACCACGGGGTGCCAGCGTGGGTGTGGAGGGTGTCGAGATGGCGCAACTGACCCCGGGGAAACCGGAGGTCGTGGAAATATAGGCAGTGAGGGCAGAGAGAGCCCGGGGATTACCCGCAGGCATGGGTCCTGCAGCTGGGCAGGGAGGCAGCGTGGGGGTGAAGCTGCCTCCAGCCCCTGGGTGAGCAGGGGCAGACCTGCGGGCAGGGGCCGGGGCGGACCCGGGGGCCGCCTTGCTTCGGCGGGGGATGCGGAACCCGGGTTTGGGGCGCTCAGCATCACGAGCTTTTGGGAGCATCCCCAAGAGCAAGGGGAGACGGGCAGAGCTGGCTCTTGGGGAGGGATGGGGAGAGCACCTCCACTGCGCGCAAATCCAAATTATCGGGAGCAAAACTCCGCTTCAGGCAGGAGTAATTGCGGTGTAAATCAGCTCTGTCCTGCCTTTGGATTTCAAGAGCCTCTTAATTTTTTTTAATAAATGCTGTGCTATCCTCCAAGGACTGGGGAGGGCGAAGGGGGAGGACAAACCTCCTGGTTTGCAGCCCGGTATTACTAAGCAACCGTGTCCTGAAATTCACAGCCCAACGGAGAGAACTTTGTTTACCAGGAAGAAAACACTTGAAAAGGGGAATCTTTGGCGGAAGCATGACGGGATTAACGCTGGGGTTTCTTTAGGCAGTTTTGTTGTTTTTCAGGGCCTGACCTTAGTGCTCCGATTCGCTTTTGCCAAGCGACTCTTTCCCTGCCTAATTTAGAGTGCGGTATTGTGCCGGGGTGGGCAGGGGGAGGTGGGAGAGCCAGGTTTGGCAGCGCAAAGAGGAGCCCGAGATTATCTGGTTTGGAGCGTAGAGGGTCGATCGTTAGGTGCCGTGCTTCTGAAAATCCCGCTGTAATTAATTTTCTCCTGAATTAATTAGAGGAATTGTGAAGGGAGGCTGGGCCAGGAAGGTGCAGGGGAAGTTTTTCGGGGTGATATATAGGTTGTTGGCAGAGCAGGAATTAAATTGTCTTCCTTCCCCTTCCCAGGCTGCTTGCAGCCGTGGCTGGTGCATGGGCAAGGGTGCAAGGTCCTGTGTGCAGCATGTCCCTGGGGAAAGCATCCTGAGTGTCAATTTGGGGCATTTACCCCCTTTTTTTTGGTGTGCGAGGGACCGTCACCTCCAGGTGCTGCCCAGGACGTGCTCCTCATCAAGTTGGCCAAAAGGACCAGAGGAGAAAATTCAGTCTTTTGGCTTCTGGCTCCGGCAGAGGAGAGGGTTTGGGAGATGTTGGTTTGTTCTCGGCTTTGCTGCGTCTTTGCTGCGTAACGTGGGTGGAATCGCTGCCTCGACCCTGCTCAGAAACGAGGGAGCAGTTAGCGATGCTGTGAGCCGTTAGTGATCACATGAGAGGATGTAGGAATGGGGGGGCTGTGTCTTGGGGTCCCTGTGCTCAGCAGAAAGGTCACCAGCATCATCCCCAACCCAGCTTCCCGCATCCAATCCGGCTTCCCCCATCTGACCCTGCGCTGGTGTCAAGCAGCAGGAATCCCTGTGCTAGCGGGCGTGCACTGGTTTATGCACCGGTGGTATCTGTAGGTGCAAGAAGGTGAAGCTCCCCGTGCGGGGCGATCCTTCCCTCTCCCTCGCTGGCGTCCCCGCTAGCTGCCGGGCAGCTGGGCCAAAACACCCCCAGGGAGGGGAGGATGGGGGAAAATTCCTGTTGGCTTTGGCAGGGCTATGCCGGCAGCATCCGTGCTGGTCCCTGGGGTGTGCATCACCCTCCGGGAGCTCACCTGCTCGTGCCGAGCCGGGGCGAAGGCCCTGCCTGCCCCGTGGCCCCCGGCTCGGGCTGCTTTGCGGTCAGCGATGGCTAATCCTTCCTTCCCCGCTTGGGTCTGGTGGAGGCGGGTGGGAGGGGAGGGCAGGCTGACGAGCATGGGAATCTGGAAGGCTATTCAGTGGTAATTATCGGCCTCAATACTGAGCGAGGGGGGAGAAGGGGGGAGCTGGGAGAGAGGGGAAGACCCATGGGGAAAAGCAGCACAGGGAGGAGATTCCTCCCCCCCATCGCCATGGAAAGGGAGCAGGCTGGGGGCAAGGGGAGGGATGGAAGGGGTGACATCTTCAGGCAAATCCTCCCTCCCCATGCTGAGGATGAGGAGGGTGCTGTGGCTCTGCTTGCTGCCTCCTGCAAGCGCCGTGCTGGCCAGATGTTCCCTGGGGGCTGCAAGCCCTGAGCTTCTTGTGTCTTGGAGTCTGGGACCCGCAGCCAGCTCCCAACAAGCTGGTCATGGCGTGGTGCAATGTGCTATTGCACCTGGTTAATTAACCCCAATTAGTCCAAGTGCTGTTGCCCCTCCAGGCAGTGGTACCCCCTGGGGGCACGGGCTGAAGGGAGGTGGGGCAGAGACCTTGCCAGCAGCTGGTGGGACCTGGGCCAGGAGCTCCTGAAGGCTCCTGTGGTGACGTTTCCAATGTGCCTGATCCGAAAGTGGGGTTGGCGTGTCCAAACCCACAGCTGAAAGTGGGGTTGGGGTGTCTACATTTGCAAGGCACCCTGTATCCCTGTATCAGCCGCGCACAT
Source organism: Balaeniceps rex (assembly GCA_013401315.1). Classification (NCBI taxonomy): domain Eukaryota; kingdom Metazoa; phylum Chordata; class Aves; order Pelecaniformes; family Balaenicipitidae; genus Balaeniceps; species Balaeniceps rex. The sequence continues at coordinate 59,401 of VYZW01045255.1, forward strand.
GGACCTCAGAGGTCCGGTGGCACGGGAGCTAGAAGAAAGCAGGCAGTGATCTGCAGGTCCTTCGATCCATACGGGAACCCCTGCCCTGAGGGGGTTTGTTTAACACTGGCTTTTCCAGTTGAGGGTGCTTTTGAAGTAGGGACCCTTGTCCTGCGTGAGGAATGATCTGTGGTGCTGGAAATGGAGATGGCACCGCTGTTTGCTCCGTGAGCTCTCTGCTTATCACCTGGCAAAGGGTTTGCTTTCCTAGCCTAGTTTCACCTGCCCAAATGACGATCAAATGTCTCTTCCCCTTGAAATTTCAGCAGAGCTTTCACTTATCGGAGGCTGGGTATGTCCTTCCTGCCAGATTACCAGTAGAAGGTACGCCTCGCGGTTTAATCCCGGCTCTGACAAGCTGGGGCACATCATTTGGCTCTGGCATCATCCTTCACAGCATCCAAACTTGGTTGCCGCTATGGGGACCAGAGCTGGTTTCTCCAGCAGTTTGCACCCTGTGCAGACCAGGTCTGACAGCACCCTGGGTGCACTCAGGGGTCCCCGCTCCCCTCCTTTTATTTTTTTTTGCCCTAAATCTGGGAGATTTGCAAGGCTGCCTTGAGCAGGGGCTCAGGTTGCACTTCCCAAGGCTGGGCTGCCACTGAGCCTCCGTTCTCCAGCGCTCCCGGTGCCGGTGGCCTCGCTGTGCCGTCCCGCCGCAGGTGCGCTGCCCTCGGCATCGCCGGGAAAGCGGGACCCGCTTCTCTCCCTGCCGCTGCGTCTTCGGGGCCACAATGCTGAGGGTAATAAAAGCCCTGAGGTCCCTCTGCCCTGCTCTGAAAGGGAGCTTTGTCTCTGCAAAGAAATGACTTGAAACCGATCTGGGGAAAGGCGATTGTTATCTGAAGGCTCCTGAACTGTTTGGATCCTGACTTTGTTAGAGATCTTGTAATTTAAACTTCAACCTGCTTATTAGAAATTTGAGATAATAGTTTAATAATAAAAAGCAGATTTTTTTTTTTCTTGGTTCCTGTGTTCCTGTCCTCTTCTTTCTCTCAGCTGCTGCGGATATTTAATCGTCTGATACACCCCCCCCGCCTCCCTCTTTGCTTTTATTTTTTTAAATAGTGGGATAAAATGGCGAGATGTTTCTTTTTGAGGTCTGCCAAGGAAAGATCATGCAGGCCTGTCCCTGCGGCCCCTGTGCGTGCATTTTGGAGCATGCCCACGGAGAGCTGAAAGGAGCTGGAGGGAACGCCAGCTTGTGAGTTGTCCTCGGTTCGTGTGGGTCCCTGGAAGTCCCTCCAGGTGAAGGGGGTCCCCTTCCCCATGGGGGTCCCCTCCAAGGAGTGCCCTGGACCCCCCCACCCCGGCTGCTCGGTGCCTGTGCTCAGCACGCTGCCCTGCCCCGCTGGCTGCAGCCCCGCGGGGGCGATGGGGTGGGATTTGGGATCTCTTCCCAAGAATGGTCCTCATCCAAATTCCCCCGAGCCGGGCAGCAGCTCCCTGGCCCAGAAAGCACCCGGAGGAAACGTGTTTGGACATGTGCAGGCTGTATTAGCATTCCTGCCGCTGTCCCCCTCTCCCTCCCCGCTGTGGCCTCTCGCCATGGGGCTGGAAGGTGTTGATCCAGAGCCCCCGCCGGCGCTGGGCTCGGGGCTGGGGTGCTGTCGGGAGAGGCTGGCATCCCACGGGGCTCCTCTGGGGCTTGTGCGTGACGTGGGTGGGCAGCCGCCGTGGCGGTTCAGCGACAGGCTCTGTCCCGGTTCCCTGCTGCTCGCCCTGATTAACGGATTTCGTAGCGCAGGCAGGGCTCGCTGCGGGGAGCGCGGTGCCGGAGCCTGTGTCTGGCTGCGCTGAAGCGGCTCCCGGGGTGCAGGGATGCGGAGGGCTGGGTGGGAGCACCGTGTGGGTGACCCCAGTGGGTGTGGGATTGGCCACGGCAGAAGCCACCCCAGTGGACCCACGTTGCAGTCTGCACTCGGGTGCCTTCGATTCATCCCCTTGGCTTGCACCCCTGCTGCCACCCCCTGCTCACGTGCTGCCATGTCGTGGTGCTCATTCACGTGCTCGAATCAGCAGGTTTAGCTGGGGCTTCGTGCTCAGAAATTGGAGGGGTGGTTTGAGACCCAAGACGGGGCTGCTGGCGTTGGAAGCCTGCTGCTGCCCGGGCTGTGTTTTGGCTCTGCTCGCTGCTGAGCGCCTCGGGCTGTGACGATGCTCTCGGTGGTCCTCACAGGGAGCGAGGAGACCCGCAAGGGCATCCTGGGGGTCTCGCCACCATTGCAGCGTAACCCTCTCCGGTTGTGCGTGGTGCGGAGAAAATGCTGTTGTGGGTGGGCAGGATGTGACAGTCCCACCTGGAGCAAAAGGCTGGGGCTCAGCTGGGGCGAATCTGGTGATTTTTAGCTTTTATAGAGGTTGTTGGATGCTGATGGCTCCCATGGCTGTTGCTGGCTAAGAGGGATCGAAGGGAGACAGAGCTCAGCCGGAGCCATGATTAGTTTGCAAATTTGGCTGTGTAATGGCTGTAGTCAGGCTCGTTTGAAGGCAAAGGACCAAATTCACAAAGTTACCTGTGTGCAGTTGTGTTGGTGAGCTCCGGACTCGCTCAGGCACTGGGATGGTGGCACCTCAGCCCTGGGCTTCTTTCCAGGGTGGGCACAGGGACGTGCTCCCCCTCTGCACCCCTGTGCTGGCGATGGGCACCCCCGGGGGGAGAAGGGGAGCTGTTTTTTGGGGCCGTAGGCACTCCCGAGCGATTTCCTGCTGGGCCCAGGTTACGTTGGTTCATATTGGCTCCTGCTCTGGATGCCACTTCCATGACATCATTTGGCTCTTGAAGAGCGGAGGAGGTGAGACACTTCTGAGCGATTATCTAGTGCAAATAGCCCATGGTAAACAGACTCGCGAAGTATTGACACTGAGACTGTTTCTCTTCCTAATTTCCTGCTCTGAGTGAGTTTGCCCAGTAGCCAAAAATAGGGGGTGGGATGAACGCAACCCAAACCCTTCAATCCCAACCTCAAAACAAGACTTCAAATTTCAAGTCAGGGCATATAGCTGCTGTCATCCAGGTAATTGTATTAACAGTTAATGACATAACTTCCACCTGGGATCTTGGCCTGGGTTTAATTTTAGGAAATGAGTCTCTATTTAGTTTGTTTGTATTCGCTGGGGATCTTCCTCATGGACCGGCGCTCTGACGTTCTCACCGTTGTGCTGCCAAACGGGTGGTCCCTGCCCTGACCGGAGCTAACTTTCCTGGAACCCGAAATCAGTCCTGAAGAGACATGGAAATCGGTGCCTGTTGACATGCCCCGTGGTTGCCTCCTCCCCGAATGGCACCCAGGATGGATGCGCTTCCGAGGCGAGGGAGGGATGAGTGCAACCCTCCAGGGCTGATGCACCTGAACTGCAATAACCAGCAATTTTCCTATCGGAAGAGCGCGGCGTACGCTCCCTGTCCTCTGCCCAACCCCTCTGCCCCGCGGAGCAGGCGCTGCCGGCAGCTTTGCCTTGCTCTCCTCCCGCAGCACCCTCCTCGCTGGCCGTGCGTGGGGCGAGACCCGGCTCGACGCGGGGGCTCCGGCTGCGTCCCGGGGCGCAGCAGATACTCCACGCTCTCGGGTTGGCAAACTTTAACTAACAGAGCCCGTTTTTTATTAACCCGTGTTTCCTTCTGGTTCCACTATTACCTCTGCAGAAAAGAATCTGACCCCTTGCTCTCAGCATCACCTTCGCTCCCCCCCCCCCTTTTTTTTTTTTCTTTTTCCCCTCCCTGCTGTTGCTTTGTGGTTTGGGTGAAACTCTGCAAAACCCTCCCGATGCTCCCCGCGTCGGCCAAGCGATCCCTTGGCTGCGTCGCCGCTCCCTCCTGCCTTTGTGCAAAACTCCTGAGAGCCCTTTCGGGCTGGCACAGTGGTGGCGTTAAGCCCGTCATAGGTCCCTCTTAATTAAATTTGAAAACTGCTTGGATAAGAGGGCTTTCTGAACGAGTCAGGTGCTGGGCCATGGGCCTGAACGACTGCCACAGGCTAGCACTACCACCCACAGTCCTGATCCCCATGACATGTGTACAGATTACGGAGAAATCCCTCAGCAATGAGGCTGCTTTAACTCCTTCGTGCGCTGGGGCTTTTGCACGGAGCTCCGAGCTGTCCCCGGAGCCTGGCCCCTGGCAAAGGGACGTGCTGGTGTCCCTGTCCCCGGGGCTGGATCAGAAAACGGTGTCGGTAGCGGTGGCACGGACAGCACCTCCGTCCCCCAGTGCCGAGGCGGAGGTGTGCTGCAGACCTTGCTGCGTGTGTGCGACCTGTCCGGGGAAAGCACCTAAACCACCTAAATATTTTCTTTAGATGCGGCACATAACAAAAGTTGGAATGTCTCCCAGGCTGCGGCTGCATGGCCAGCAATAAGAGGGAGCTTAGGGTCACTGTTTTGCCAAGAAGGGGTGGAAGTGGATAGAGTCCCGTGGGGAAAGCTCTGTGAAATGCCATGGGATGACTTGCTTTCTTCTGGGAAATGCCGTGCTTGCTTCATCCCAGCCTGGCTGGGTCCGGCTTCCCAGGCAGTCGTGCCTACCCAGCCTGCGAAACAGGGCCACGCTCCCTGGTACGTACAAAACAAATAAATAGGCCAGAGCTGTGCTTTAATCCACTCTGCTCGAAGCAGACCCAGCTCCTGCCAGCTCCAAGATGTGTTTTATGTCGCAACTTTGAGCTCTCTGGAGTAGCCCCTCCTGCACCCACCTGCGTTAGGCATCTCGTCGCCGTGTAAATCCAGCGTGGGGCTGACCACGCAATTGCTGGAGGCCTTGGGGTTTCTTAAAAAAAGCAAAACCTTTTTCCATCTCCACTTAGAGGGAAAAAAAACAAACCCCAAATTCAAACAACCCAGTCCCTGTCCTTTGGGTGCCTGGGAGGTTTCAGAGGGAGGTTTTGCCAAGCGGGTGTTCAGCGGTGTTGAAGCTCTACCCTGCCCCATTCCCGAGGTTTTTCCCTGCATATGCATGCTGGTTTCCAAAACTTGGTGCTTCCCTGGGATGGGCGAGAGCTGGAGAAAGCCAGGCAGGGCTGCGCACATGCAGGGCGATGTGTGACTTCGTTAGCAGCCGCAATGGCTTCGCCTTTTATCGCAGCTCCCAGCTCTTGACTGGTGCTTTGGTCTAACGGCAGCGGGTGTTTAAAGCAGGAGGGAGAGGTGGTTTAGGAGGAATATTAAAAAGCAATAATGCAGCTTGTTGAAGTATATTGAAGCCTCCTGCCCAGCCTGGAGTTTTGCTGGAGTCAGGGTTTTTTTGTCTCCTATTAAATCACCCGTTCCCAAGGAGCCTTTGAGCCTGGCGCACTGGGCACGTTTCAGAGCCGGGCCAAAACCAACAATTATCTCCAGTTTCAGGAAATTTGAAGCTGTGGTTAACAGTGTCTTCTTGAGGACTGACAGATGACACAGGTGGCTTAGCATGCAGCCAACGCTAACCCTGCGTGTCGATGGCATTAATCATCTCGACAGGTTGCGGTGTGGCAAATTGCTCAAGGTGGGTCTCCCGGTTGGGAGGTCAGGGGTTCAGGTCTTGGAGGAGGTTCGCATGAGCGCGGGCTTGCAGCCGGCCCTGCTAATGGATGAACTTGCCACGTCGGATCGACGTGACCCAGGGTACTCCGTTTCCTAGCGTGGCTCGCTGTTGTTATTTCCCCAGGCGGTGGGGAAATCACTCTACTGCTTCCTGCAAAGAAATGGAAGTAGAAACTTTTACAGGCTGTTACTGGGTCTTTACCATTAAGTAAGGGCTGAGGAAAGACTTTCTTTGCTGAAAGGTTGACTTTCACATTTTCTGCAACTATTCTGATCAAATGTATTGAAAACTCGGGGCTCCTGATGCCCCCTTGGAGGCAGTCCTGCATCTGTCCCCGCTCGTTCTGACCCCAGCTCCTCTTTTATTTGAGCTCTGATGGTTTTGGGTTCACAAGGAGAACAAGGAATTGTCTCAGCTCAGTGAGTGAGCCAACAGCCAACAGTGTTTCCAAGTCCGGTTGGTAAGTCCTGGGGTCTGCCAGCCCGAGGGGGTGTTCGGCATCTCTGTGTGACTGGAAAATCCCAGTCTCCCTTATCCTGGGGGAATGGGGACCACAGGCTCGCAGAGGCTACTGCCCAACTCCCTGCAGTAGGGAGGAAGGATGTGTTTTATCAAAGTGAGTCCCTGCTGTTTGAATTCCTGGTGAGGAGCTTGATATCATCTAAAAACCAACACGGGGAAGTAAACAATGACTCTCTGGTTGTATTTTAGTCCTCCTTTTTCTTTCTTCCCTGATTTAAACTTTTAATTACTTCAAGAGTAGCTGAAACCATAAGTCCCAACAGATGTGATGATTTGTTTGTTGGGGAGCCTCTGCTGTCGGTCCCTTCCTGTAATCCTGTAAAAGCCGAAAAGAGGAGGAAATATTTTTCTAAGGCAGCTGAAATGAGTCCTCCTTTGGCTGTTCACTGTAATAATACTAGGTGTGAAAAAAACCCTCTGGTATTTATGAGCAGATGTGATTCAGGGATAATAAAGACCTGAGAACCTGTCATAAGATCACGCGGATCAATGAATTATCAGCCAGATACGGCAATTTTGCGTATCAAGCTACATAACTGATACTGATGCTATTTTTATGGTGTCGTCTGGGGGCGGTGGGGCTTACAGTCACTGAGTGAGTTCAAAGTGTCCCCAGAAGGGAGCGAGACCTGGCTGCTTTAGAGGAACTTCACCGGGAGAGAAACTGGAGTTGACAGGAACCACCACTTACTGCTGTCTGCAGCTTTGATGAGGAAATTTATATTTCTGTTGAGCCATGCAGGGAAAACAAATATCACCCCCGCCAGCTGCCGCAAGGGAAAAGCTGCCTGCCCCTTGGTTTTGCCAACCGCTGAGCGGCTGACATGGCACCCACGCGCCCGTGGGCTGTGACGGTGTGGTGAGAGCCTGGAGGAAACGTGCTCTTTGCACAGGTCCACAGGAGGGACCGGGAGGAGGACGGCAATGTGCAACGCTGGGCAGCGATCACGTGCAGAGCCTCCCTGGGCCAGCATCCCTGGGTCGCTTGGGCTGCAAATTACCAAGACCAAGGGATTTGTGTTCCTTAGCCAGTGCTGGTAGAGAGCCACCGAAGCGCTGTTACCTGGTCTATCTTCATTTTATATCAGCTAATGGCTGACCAGGGGCTTGAAAAGTTTGCTGTTGCTTTTACAAAAGCCTGTCCTTGCTGCTTGTCTTCCTTTCTGCGGTTTTCCTCCTGTGCTTTCTCCCCTTCCCTCTTCCGCTCTCCCTCGCTTGAAGTTCAGGGAAAATATGCACAGCCTTCCCAAGAGAACATTTTGGCATAGTCATAACTTGTTAAACACTGTAATTAAAATATTTTTCTCATTAACTTGGAAATAATGTTTCTTCCTAAATTACACCGGAGGATTTTTTTTTTTTTTGCGCTAATTAAGTTGCCAGTTTCAACAAAACTGCTTCAGAAAATCCTGGAGTCGCAAAGCTGCCCTCGCTGGGTCCCTCCGCCTGCTTCCTGCAACCAATATCACCTGCAAACCAGGGGGAGGTTGTCAAAGGTGACTTTTAAAAAGGGTCTGGTGGGCGGTGGGGCACAGCTCCGAGGCTCTGTGAGTAGAGGTACCAGGCTGCGTTTGGTCTGGCAACGTCTTCTAGGTTTCTCAAAGTGATGCGAATCCCTTGAGGGTCTTGGTCTGGTTTTGTGTTGGGGAAACTGGGATGTGCAGGAGTTCGCTGCCATGGGGAGTGCTGCTGGAGCCCTCGTCCTCCTGGGCTGCACAGGCTGATGGAGTGAACCAGCAAATGCCCGGGCTGCAGAGGACGGGCTCCATGCCCTCCGCTGACTGCACGGCCCTTTCTCTCCTGAATTAAGCTAAAGCAGCGGCAGGACCCAAGTGTTCGCAACTGCTGGGACTTGCATGCAAAACAAGGAACAGTTTCCAGTGGCTTTGGTGATTTTCTGCATGTTTACAGATCTCCCTTCAGGGATGCAGAGCCCCAACTGTGGGGGGTGCCCCCAGGTCTCCAGTAAAGGCTGCAGGAGCTGAATCCTAGAAGTGTCGTTTTCTGCGAGAAAGCTGTTGAGGTTTTTTGCATTAAGGGTAGTACTGGTCTGGTTCTGTCTTGGTGGCTTTCCAAGCCGGTTACTTTAGACTGCTTGCCCTTGCCCCGGTGCCGAGGCGTAAGAAGCCTTGTGCCGTGGTCCAGCGAGCTCAGCGTGCTGCAGTACGCCGGCTGGGTTAGTGCTGTTAACTTGAGCAGCTCCTAAACTCGGCTGTGGTCCTTGAGGCTCTCTTTTTGAGCATTGCCCCAAATTCATCCCGTTCACGTGGGAGGGTCTGGTGCTCCTTTAGCAGCTGGTGGGCACTTGTTCTCCGTGGGTGTAACTCCACTCCACAAACTTCTCATCTAGCAGAGGGCTCAGAGTCCCACCTCTCGCTGGCCGGAGTAAGGGTGCCTGCCAGTAACGCCTGGGAGGAGCTCCTGGGGAGATTCCTCACCTCCTAGAAGAGTTTGTGGCTTGATGATGTGATTCACGTTTTAAGAAAGTCTCCTTTTCAAAAAGAAACTTCTTCCCTGCACTTGTACATTCCTATGCACGCCTGGTGCCGTCTCCTCCTCCCAACCGTGGATGGGTTTGGCTCTGTGCAAAGCCGGGTGGTGTCAGCCCCGCTGTCCCACGGGCTCGCTCTTCCCGTGCTTTTCAGCATTCCCTTGGGACGGGGGGAACGGGAGCGGTGGGTGCTCCGAGGGCTCCCCGCAGCCGGCGGGGTCTCCCAGGTTAACCCCAGCAGAACGCCTCGTTCTGCTCCTCCGACGTTACCTGTCCACGGATCCCAGCTGGGTGTTTTCTGTCAAGCTGGTGATTACGGTTCAGAGCAAGGACAGACTTATGTACACATCACCCTGGCAACGTTTAGGTAAAAGCCTCCGAGAAGCACCGGGGTGCATATTATGGGCTATTGCCTTTTTCTGCGTGTGCGCATGTGGGGTTTTTTCCCGACGCTAGCCCGAGGTGCAGGGAACACCTGAGCTGGTTTAATTACCTTCCCTGCCTTGTGCTTTTGACAATCTCTACCTTGTCTGGGTTTTTTGACTTTTTTTTTTTGTTTTTCTTTTTTGACTTACGCCTGTTCCAGACCCCGTTGCAGATCTGTGCCCGAGAATCTCGCAGGGACAGGGCGCAGTGCCCGTGAGCTAACCCCGAGGCAGGGTGCGAGCCCAGTGGACCTGGTTTGGGTGGGCTGATGCAAACTGCCCAAGGGCTTTGTAACGAGAACGGGTGGCCCTTGGGTTTGCTGCGTGCATCACCGGGGCTAACGCAGCGGCGTCTGGAGAGCCTTCTGCGTGAGGCTGCTCGAACATAACGCGGGCCAAACTTGTCACAACTCATTTAGTCATCTAGAGATGAAGAGGCTGATCCGATTGCATAGGTCAACCCACCAGACGTGGACCTTTATTTTAGGATGGGATGTAGGCTCCCGGCTTTCTCCTTTGACTCTCAAATGAAGCAAGGGGGTGGCTGCCCTGCTTGTGGGGAGATGCTGCTGGCCGAGGAGCTGACGGCATCTGGGACACTGGGGCGAAGGGGTTGGATTTATTTCTGTGCTTGTACACTCTCATTTTCAATGGGGGCTTTTTGAATATTCGGGGGGCTTTTAAAGAGCAAAGCAGAGGACTATATAAAACCTAGAGGATGTTGGGTGTAAGACTAAGCTTACGGGCCACTTCAGTTGGGCTAGAGAGGGCGTTTTACTGACCTGCTGTCAGCTGAGAATTCTCAAATAATCTCCTTAAGAAACTTTAATCTGAGTGTGCTGATGGGACCATTAACTTCAAGGATGTCCTTGTGTGCTGCTTTCTGAAGCTAACCTAAGTTTTGAAACGTTCTTGGGCTTCTGCCTTAAAAATATGATGCCGTGCTAGACTTTAGCAGTGCACTGGAATGCAGACACTCCCGATTTTTGCTTTTCTACCGGTGGTCTTCAGAAACCCTGGACTGATTGCTTTATCTCTCGGTATCCCTATTTCCCCTGGTGCAGAATGGGAATATTGCCTCCATCCTGCCAGCACAGGTTGCAAAATATGTTTAATGTTGCTTCTCCGCTTGGGAAATGAGTAAAACCTTCTGTGCATTTGCATTGTTGTTGTCTTGGGCAGCTTTAATAAAGGCATTCTCCAGAGAAGTGCTTTTTGGAGTCCTAACGCGTTGCAAAGAGGAAACAACGTGCTCGGTCTTGTCTTGTGCGTAGCATTTGCTCGCTGCAGCCGGCTCCTGGAAGAGAGCGTACCCAGTGCCACCGGGCACCGCAGGGCCTGTGGCCAGGGCACGCGAAGGTGCTTGAGGCTGAGCATGGACCCAACAGTGCTTGCTTGTGCCTTGCACTTCGCGGCGAGATCCCTGCCTCTCAAGGGACAGATTGCATTAAAACTGGTGTTTGGTTTTCCTCATTGCAAGGATGCAGAATTTTGGAGGGTATCAGTTCAATTGGCTCCCCGCCTACCCCGCCACTGATGCTGCACCTTGGGGCTTGTACCTCTGTATCCATGAGCAATACGTTTTGTGGGTGGCAACGTCAGATTAGCTGATGGGGATTTATTAGCTCTGGTGGAACCATTTTTAGGCAAGCTGTTTTTGCAAACAGTATTTCATCATAAAACACTGCTGTCAATCACCTGCAAGTGAATGACTCTCAAAAACCCAACCCTAGATTGAAGGAAATGATAAGTAGTTCTGCTTGTCCTAAAAGCTTTGTTTTTTTTTTCTTTTTGGTCTCTTTATCTAATGTATTGCTGGGTAAATAATTATTGGCCTCCTGTACTGCAGAATGGGTGTGGAGGGTCAGCAAGCGTCTTGAAAATGGTTTCAGTTCTGCATTTGATAGCAAAGCCAGACATTTCCATGAGCAAACAGGACCGACCGCGCTGCATTCCTCCAGCCTGGTTGGCGGGTGGGTAGTCAAAGGCAAAAATGCACCCGAGCTGCTGTAGGAGCTCTCCCCTGGCTGGTAGAGGGAGAGCCCTGGCCACTGCTGGGTCAGACCTCCAGTGCGGCCGCAATGGTGATAGATGGACCTTGGCTGAGGCTGCCATTGTAGAGTCATCGAATGCTTTGGGTTGGAAGGGACCTTTAGAGGCCATCCAGCCCAACCCCCCTGCAGTGAGCAGGGACATCTTTAACCAGATCAGGTTGCTCACAGCCCCGTCCAACCTCACCTGGAATGTTTCCAGGGATGGGGCCTCCACCACCTCTCTGGGCAACCCCTGCCAGTGCTTCACCACCCTCACTGTAAAACATTTCTTCCTTCTACCCAGCCTAAATCTGCCCTCCTTTAGTTTAAACCCATCACCCCTTGTCCTGTCACCACAGGCCTTGCTAAAAAGCCTGTCCCCATCTTTCCTCTAGGCCCCCTTGAAGCACTGCAAGGCCGCGCTAAGGTCTCCCCGGGGCCTTCTCTTCTCCAGGCTGAACAGCCCCAGCTCTCTCAGCCTGGCCTCGGAGCAGAGGGGCTCCAGCCCTCGGAGCATTTTTGTGGCCTCCTCTGGACCCGCTCCAACAGCTCCATGTCCTCCTTGTGCTGAGGGCTCCAGAGCTGGGCGCAGGGCTCCAGGTGAGGTCTCACCAGAGCAGAGCAGAGGGGCAGAATCCCCTCCCTCGACCTGCTGGCCACGCTGCTGGGGATGCAGCCCAGGATAGGGTTGGCCTTCTGGGCTGCGAGCGCACGCTGTTGGCTCCTTCAGGACCAGATGGAAATGCAGAAAGCTGGGATTTCCCTGTGGCTGCACGCAGGGAGCAGCTCCGATTTTCAGCAGGAATTGTTGAAACGAGGTGACTTCTTCTGTAGCAGGGCCCAGCCATGAACTGTAGTCTGGGAACGGCTCCTCCTTGGCAGTGTTGCCTTGGCTGCGCAGCTGGAGATTAAGTCTTTAATTGGGTACAAGGCATCAGAACTTAAATACTAATTTACATACCTGACATATTGATGGCAAATATTTTAGGGATTGACTCAGTATAGAAGCAGCACCTAAGCGGGGTGAGTGGTAAGAGATGAGGTGATGCATCTTTCCAAGAAGGCGTTTGATACACAAACACTCCCAACGCCAGGAGACGCAGAGACACCCAGGGCTGGAAATGGCCGTCGGCCAATTTCACAGTGGAAAATAAAGGATGTGGGGTTTTTATTTGGAGTTTGATTAGATGCTAGATCAGTTTGCGAGGAGGGGGAGAGTAAATTCTCCATCCCTCGCAGTCTTTAACGAGAGCAAGCGGCTTTCTGAAAGACGCGCCGTCGTTGCAGCGCGAGCCGCCGATCCAGGCGCAGGAACTCGCCCTGTGAGCTCCCAGCCTTCGCTGCTGCGCCGAGCCCTCAGGCCATAGCAGCTATTGGGAAACCATCTCCCAGCGGGCTGCAGGTCCATCCCGGGGGCCAAATCCCCCCCGTGCCCACGGCAGGGCTGCAGCGGCCGTGCAATGGACCGTTAGCCGGGGCTGCTGTTCTCCAGGAACAGGCTGGTTATGGCGCGCAGCCCTTCCCAGCCTCCTGACAGCATCTCCTGTCTCCAGCTACTTTCACCACCTCCGTTGTTTAACCGCACTGTCACTTTTCTCGCCTGCTTGTTTTCAGTGTTTTCTCCGACAGTTGCTTTTTATAATTGTGATTTTTTTTTTTTTTTTTCCCTTCCCCTCCTCTCTGTTGCTACCTGTTCCAGCCCTTAGGCGCTGAGCTCGGAAATGCATTCGCTGGGGTTTGCCCTGGCCTGTCGCATACATCATCCCACGGAGGATGGTGTGCATCTGTTTGGCATTTATTAATCGTTGCAGCTTGACAGAGTTTCTTCTGCTTCTCGCCTTTTCCAAAATTATCTGCTTAAAATAACAGAGCGGTGATTGGAAGGGGGGAGATGATGTTCCTCGTGACCTTGTGTGGGCTTCTCGGGTGCACGTACTAAACACGTTGTTTGGAAACTTTCCGTCTGCAGACGTTCACAGGGATGCAGGCGGTGCCCACCCCCTGCCCCCTCGCCAAACAAGAAAGGGGTGGGCTGCCCGTAGGATTCATATGATGATGTCTCTTTGTCTTTGCTTATCAGCTGAAAATGAAGTTAATAAGATTAATAGAGGCCAAGACTTATTATTGCTTAATAGCTCTCTGTGCGTACTACCCTCCCCTGTTACCATTAAGAGAAAATCAGCTTTTGCCACTGACTGCCTTCAGGTGACCATTTGGGACACCCCAGTGCCTAATTTGCAAAGCTCTGGAGAAAACAATGCTCCGATCTGACACGGCTCCGCTCCCCGGGGCTGGCACGCCGGAGGACCGTGGGTTTACTCCCAACAGTCCTTGGCTTGTCTCTGCCGTCTTCCCCGAGCCCTGCCTGCCTGTAACGTCACGGCGAGAGCGTAAATGCAAACGGCGGAGTCTCAAAGGTCTCCCGGTTCGGGTGGTACTCTACCTGTGAGACGTGTTTGATCCCAGCTCCCTCTTCCAAAGGTAGAAGTGTTGCCCAACAGCACGCTGACCGGTTAAATGGAGACTTCCCACCCTTCCTCTTCTCTGGAAACGTTTAGCTACCAGCCAGCTAAGGGCAGAAGGAACTCGTTTCCAGTGCGATGGTTTTTTTCCATTTACACGTAATAACGTCTTTAGCTGTATGTGATTAACTCGGAAGTGATAGGCTTGTAATTAGCAGAAGCCTGTGAAAAGGATTGCGTTGGTCTCTTTCTTGGGAACTTTATTAACAAAGATGTTCTGGGCCGTTTTGGGATATGCCGAAATGCCTGAAGCGGTGCTCAAGCCATGCAGAGCCCTGGACGCACAAAAAGGCTTTTGGAGGGCTCTGGCTTGGCCCCAGGGTGTCCCCGGCAGCAGGACATGGAGCAGATGGCTCCAGTCGTTGGTTTGCTGATGTCCTCTGTTTTGGAGGCTCATCTGGGACGAGAGAAGTCTACCCTTCTGGTCTTTGCTCAAAACCATTGGTTTCTCTTGTTCCTGTCTGCTCATGGGTGTCATTGGAGGGGTGGGAAGGAGGAAGCCTGTGGTTAACTTGTGGAGGCTGTGCCGTGTAGGAAAGGCTCATAAAATAACCACATGATGTGAAATGACTGTACAGCTCTGGAAATTAACACTTAAGGCTCCTGTTGGAACGGGATGAAACCATCGCAAACTCGGCATATGCATATTGTACATACTGTAAGAACGCTATTAACGAAATGTGGGTTTTAGCTCATGGTTCCCTCAATGGGGGAATAAGGCTTAGTGGCTCTATTTTTTTTTTTTTGGTGTGCAACTCGCATCAGTTTGTCTTCGTTATCACTCTGACTGAGTAAGACTAGGCGAGTTGGTCAAATGGAGATGACTCAGAGCTGAAATCATATGTTGGAGCCTTCTTCCGAAGTGTTGAGAACAAATAAAATCGTACAGCATGCCCCTGGGGATTAGACCCTGAATTGACATTGATGTTATTTGAGGGAAATCTGCCCTGATTTTGCTCTCTGCAGCCTGTGATTTGTGAGCGAGCAGTGTTTCCCCTCGAGTTTGTAGCCCCTGCAAGATGGACATAACGCTGGGAGGCGAGGCACGCCCTGGACGCTGTCGTGTTACTCATGAGCACCACCCTGCAGCGGAGGAACGGGATTATTTAATTTTGCATTCGGCTGCTTGGGATTTGCTAGAGGTAGTTCTTGGTCATCTTCTAGAATTGTTCTTGTGGTTTGAACTCGTAAGTCTTGGGCGTTTCGTGGATGTTGTTTCATACCACATCCTTGCCTGCCTTTGAGTCCATGGCTGGAGACTTCTTGGTGCTCCACCACCACCAGCTGCTCTGCAGAGCTCGTTGGCAAGTTGTGCTGCCTGCTCCAGGGTGCAGGTGTAGGATGAGATGAGAATTGCCTTTTTAGGTCCAGCTAATGACCCACGTGTCCTCTGACTGTCGGTGGCTTCAGGCAGGGCGCAGTGCTGTGCCTGTCTTGTTAACACCTGGGGATTCCTGTGACTTGGAATAACAAGGGGGTGGGCAACCAGGTTAATAAATGTAAAGGTAAATGGCGAACAAGAAAAAAAGCCAAGCTGGTTAAATAATTTATTTGGTAATTAATTAATTTTTTCCCCCCTGTCATTTGAGGCATTAATAGAGGAAGAAGGGTTCATTGATTAGGGCACTGGTCTACTTTGGAAAAGGAGTTTGTGTTGTTCCCGGCCATGGCCGTCTCGTATAAATTTGGGCAAGTCGTTTCACCTCTTTATGCTCCTTGTGTTTTGTGTCTAATTACAATAAATTCGGTAACTTCTGTATCTCACGGGGGGGAAAAAAATATGTTGTTATGCTCAGAGTTGAATACTATTCAGAGTGACCATATAGCAGGAGTAGTGCTAACTACAGTGAAAGGTTCAGTTTAAATAGGTGTTTTGGATAATAATCCTTAAGACGGCTTCAAGCATTTATTAACTAATTTGTACGATGCTCCTGTGTGGGACAGGCAGCGTTGTTTTCGGTTTGCAATAGTGAAAGTGAACGCACGCTATCTTGTGCTGTCACAAAAGATCGTAATGAGCATTAATAGCTCTAAATTATAAACAGACATAACAAGTTCAACACATGCTTTTAGCAGAATGATTATCCTTTGGAACGGGCTCTTCATCTCCTCTGTTTCTCCATGTCTCCCAGTCGAGCCTGGGACTGCCTTCCTGGATATGTTGTTCAGTCTTAGGTGTTGGGCTCGGTGCAGGCAGTGCAGGATGCTGACACATGGAGAAATCAGAAGAGAGCCTGGGCCAGGACAGACGTGCTCCCTGGTTGAGGGAACACCACGTTGAAAGGAAATTCGTACCACTGAAACCATAGAAATCATCTAATGATTCAGCGTCCGTGGCCAAAATAGTCCACTGTAGGGTCCCAGACCTTTCCAAATGCCAGGGCTCTCTCCATCCTCACAAACCGGCCACGTGCTGCAGGGTACCGAGGGGTTTCTGGCTCTCCTGGAGCCGTGCAGGCAGCTGTTGGCCCTGGAGCTGGGGGGGAAATGCAGTTCTGAATTGCAAGGAAAATTAAGGCCCTTAGGACAAAATTCCAGCAGGACACTTTTTGATATTTTTACTCCCTTTGTCGCACAGGTTGGGTAAAATTCTTTGCTTCTGCACCCTTTAATTTTAGCCCGTCTGGTTCTTTCTTTTAGGTCCTGGAATCGTGAGAACTTCCAATGACTTGGCAAATCTCGCTGAATCACTGACGTTTTGCTGCCACCTCCACCCATGCCTGTCCCTTGCCTGCTCCCTCGCCGGGTGTCAGTTCTCCAGCCTACGTGCTGAGAAGAAAAGTTAAAAAGGTAAAAGTCTGTAATCTGATTCTGCAGTGACCTGTCTAATCCTGTTCCCTGGTACAGTGAGAGCTGAAATACTTGTACTGCAAAACAATGACTTGAGGAGACTAGAGAAGGAAGATGAGAAACTGCAGGGATTTATTTTTGTTTTTTTTCCCCCTCCATCTTCCGTCCTTTTCTGACCGAAAGCTGTTAGCTGGAAAGCAGGGGTGGGAAGGAAGAGCTTGGGGCTGGCTGCGTGGGTAGCAATGCATCGGGTCCCTCTTTATAGGCGAGTAGGGGTACGGTTTCAGGCACCCCAGACTAAATCTGCGTGGCGGTGGCTGCACTGAGCTGTCCTGGAGGTGAGGGGCTCAAATGTGATGAGTAAAGCACCGCAGCTCCACAAAGAGCTGCTGACTATGTCATGCTCCTGCCTGTGGAGCTCCCGACAACTCCGAAATGTCTCCCCATTGGGCTGAAAATGAGGTTTTTGATACGTGGTTGGATCGTGTTGGGAGCGGCTGAGCTTTCTGCGCTCCTCGGGGACAGCAGTTCAGACCTTTGCTCTGCCCCGACTGGTTAAACGCCTGGAGTCCCAGGCTGCTGCCCTGCTTGTAAGACCAGGGCTGGTCTGCTGGTGTGTCCTTCTCCTTGGCCTTGTGTTGGATCGGGGAGCTGAGCCCAGGCTTCCAGGTCCAGGGCAAGGGCTGTGGCCGTGGGGCTTTCCCGTTATTCCGTGTGCTGTGCATGTATGTTTGTGCAAAATCCTTCACGGGCATTTTTGGGCATATATGGGCTTTTTTCCCCTCTCGCTTGTTGTTGAGAAAAAACTTCCCTGTACTGAGCCTTGATGCAGGTTCTGCTGAACCTCCTCTGCAAAAGGGTATTTTGGAAAAGCAGCCTCTTCAGATGAGAAACAGGTTTGGTTTGACGGGTTCTGCTCTGTTGAAAGTACAACACGTTGTGTGAGGTCTGGATTACAGAGGTTATGTTTTGCGTTTGCTGTTGTATCAGAGAGGTGTTCCCATAAGCCGCTTCGTCCTCTCTCCTGGAGAGTTCCCTCCTGTTGGGGCTCTGGTTTTCCCTTTACCAAAAGCTCTGGTTTGCTGCTGCATTAAACCAAACCACGCTTTCAGAGCAATTTCCAGCCGGGAACCTGAGCGCGCAGTTCCTCGAGCTGCATTTTTCTGAAGTCTTTTGGCTGGGTTGCATTATTTTCTTCCTTATTTTTTTAGGCATAGTACCCTCCAATCCGTCTGATATTGCCAACACCGTTGATGCAAGTGCCACGGTGTTGTAGAAAGGGAAGGCTTGGAGAGGTATGAAATTAGTCCAAGGTCAACCGCAGCAGCGCTGGCGGTGCGTGTATCGAGGCGACTCGGGGTGTTAGGCTGCAGAAGGAGCCCCTCTGCTGAAGGCTGGCATGGTTTGGAGGGGTGGTTTGGGGTTAGAAAGCTTAGGCTGGAGCGCGGCTGACTGCTGTCAAAGCTGCATCCAGCAGAAAACGCTTCTCATGGAATTCATGCAACCGGGGCTCTGTAATGGAAAATCTGCCACACCTTAAGTGCTATCGTATTACTCACGAACGCAATAGTGGTAATTAACTGAGTTAAAACCCAGATTTATTGCATGTCAATTATCACCTAACAAGCTGGCATATCTGAGAGATGCATCAGAGGCCGGATGCGCTGGTTTCCCACCTAAGGTAAGAGAGGTCACCTGCCTTGCCACCAGTGGAGACTCAATGGATCTTGCCATGTTTAAATATAATCTACTCACGGACAAGAACGAGTTTAATGCCGCTGGGCTGCAAGGTTAAGAAGTGAAGTCCTCCAGTGTAACGAGACGCGAAAACACCTAGTAGTTTCATCACAATTTTTTGTGTCTCTGTAGAACCTTCTAACATCTCCTGATCGCTTCTCAAATCAGAAATGTTCTCAGGCTTCGCCCTTCCGCCCTGATCCAGAACAGCGCTGTGCAAATGTTGTGCTGGATTCGAGCTCTTCGTTGCTAACCTGCAGTGGAGGCTGTGGGAACTGATGCGATTTGCTGATTCAGCTTCTTAAAAAGGAAATCTAAAGGCACCCTGTGCATGCAAGGTAGCCAGGTAACGTGATTACAACACCCGGGCTTAAATTTGCAAATCATCTACAGCTTCAAGTTGCAGTTCAAATCTTATTCTTCATTTTAGTCTCTGCCCTTAAATCCCCTCTTCCAGGACATGGCTTATTTCCTTCTTATTTTGGAGGCTGTTGCAGAGCTGAGGTGCCTGCGCGCTGCTGAAGCACCGCAGCTCATCTATGTTAAAACGTTGAAAGAATTCCAAAACATGTGAACTTCATGTGTCTGCAAACTTCATTATTTAAAAAGTAAGGGAAAATTAAGTATTTGGAATCTAAAAGAGCACGTAGCTTTGAGTTTCCTCGTGCGTACTAGGAAAATTATGATTTCTGAGGTTTTCTAGGTACCCGCATGCAGAAAAGTACCAGGGAACATGTGTTTGGGTTTGCGTTTTTCCATACCTGCAATAACTCACCTGAGTTTGCTCAGGCCAGCAAAAACTGGACCAAGATGTGACATCTCCCTAACTAGGTTGACACCTTTGCTCTGAGACCTCCAAATGGCAAAGACCCTGAGCGCTAGGGAGAAGGCTTAGGAACATCATGTGGATGGGTGGCTTTTGGGGGTTGAAGACCATGATGGCTTGAGGGAGCGCTGCAGCCTGGAACAGCTTCTCCACCAGTTCTTTGCAAAGCCCAGGGCTTCCCGAGCGGTGGCTGCTTGACAGAAAGCGTGTGGTGAGACCAAGTGCATGGTCTGAACTCAAATCTTGCCTTTGGGATAAGTAGTGGGCTGCTGCGCTAAGCGTTCACTGGTGGTGCGGTGATCTTGGTAGGCTTGTCCATCTTAAAAGTGGCTTTAGCTGACAGATGCCATTTGCACTGGGAGGCACTGGAAAGGAGCAGGCACTGAGCTCAGAGGGAATCAGAAGTTCAGCTGGTTGCTGGCCTCACCTTTCTGACCGGGAAGTCTGCTCGTCTGCGAGATAATCTCTCTATTGCACAGACCTGGCAAGGAGACGTGCCAGCGGAGCCGGGACAGGTCAATGCTTGAGCCAGCCCAGCCTCTGCTCTGGTGTCTCTTAAGCTGCTTTTCTATTTCACAACATCATGGAGCTTCCCCGATGCCAATCCCAGGCTGACAGGGCAGCTGGGAAGGGAAGTCCCTTTGCTTTCTTTCAAGCAGGTAATTGGTTTTCAGTTCGGGGCTTGTTTTTAATCAGCGCTGCGGTGGATCGTTCCCATGCGGAGAGCAGATCCCACACCTTCATTTCCTGCTCGTTAGCAGGAGAGAGCACGAAGCCTTCACGGCAGTGTCTCCTGGAAGTCACCGAGAGGTTTCCTCTTGTCTGAACCGATGCCCTCGGGCCCCGCAGACTCTCCTGTTTCTCCCTTCCAGAACAAGCCTGGAAACCCGTCTGGGAGCTGAGCAAGCGAGGAGCGCTCCTCCCTGCTGCCATCCCTCCTGCCTGGCCTCGTCCCGCAGCTGGGACCCCCTTTTCCTCCAAGTCACTCTTGTTCCCGTAAGCCAAACTTAAAAGAAAGAGCTCACTGTCTCTGGTAGGGACTTGGTTCTTCTCCCTGATGGGATGCTGGCCGGGAAATGCCCTTGGAGAGGCAGCCTGCAGCCCGGCGCTGTGCCCCGGCCCCTTTGCGTGATGGTAGGAACTGGTTCTGCGTCCGGCTTTTTCTCGCTTACCTGCTCTGCCCAGGTCCCCAGAACTTACCCTAGATATCACCCATGAGGACGTGCTCGAGGTTCCAGATGTTCTGGATTTTTTGGTGGTGTAATTCTAAAAGACTTCAGTAATACTCAGAAGTTTTTCTGCTTGAAAACACCCAAAAGCTGCTGCGCACGCTGAGTTGCGTCGATGCTCGTTTGTGTTGCGTTATCTCTGAAGCTCTGTGCCTCTGTGCCGTGGCGTACAAGCGTACAAAGCTGTCCTCTGGGAAGCTTGTGATCCGAGCACCGTGTTTTCTCGGGGCGCAGGAACGAGTGCGTTTTGCAGGAGGAGGCAGGGAGCCTGCCCTGCCGCAGGTGGGGGTTTGGTGGTTTGGTAGGAGTCGAAGCCCAGAGCTTTCTCATCTCTCGAGCAGTCGCTGGCTGCCTTCGCCATGTGCTGTGGAGGGGACACTGCCATTTCCATCAGAGATTTACGTGGGGACACTGCCTCGTTTCTCTGAATTTTGCACCTAATTAAATTCCCATTCTTGAACCATCAGTTTCCTCCAAAGACAACGCTTTCCCCCTTGGCACCTTCCACCCACAGTACCTTCTTTTCTGCTCCCCAGATGTTTGATCTGCTGCGTGGCTGCTTTGCCTCATTCTTTCTGGTTTTTTTTTTTTTTTGTCAGACAATAAATCATGTTTTGCTTTCTTCAAACATGCGGGGGAGATCCCAACAAGACTGATGACAGAGAAGGGTGGCTAATATTTCCCTGTACAGAAAACAGTTCTGTGCAGTGCGAAGCGCGGAAGCGATGCAGCTACTCTCGCAGGGTTGTGTGGGACGGTAAATCAGAGAGCTTGTTCCCATCTCACCACGATCTGTGAGGCTGCGGCGTGGGCGGGAGAGCACATCTGCCTTTGGAGCAGGGTGCTGGAGGAAAGGGAGGTGCTGTTGGTGCTGATCCCCACGCTACCGTCAAGGCAGGCATCCTCCCCGCATCGTGCTGTCCTCTTGTCGCTGCCCTGTGTGTAGCCCGGAGGCCGGGGCAGCGCTTTGGTAGACCTACAATAAGGTGCCATTGAGGATGGGGTTGCCAGATGTGTTTTGGGGAGGGGGTACGCTGCGCTGTGCAGGATGCTGGCAGATGCTGGTTGAAGGAGGGAGGCTCTGAAAGGGTGGACAATGATTTAAAGCAATGCAAAACCAGGAAAATATTGTTGATTTTTTTTTTTTTTTAACAAGCTGTGTTTGTGTCCATCTCGGCGCCGAGTCTCTGCTCAGCCAGCGAGGTGTCCTGCCACGCAGGTAGCGCTTGGACCTCTGCTGACACAGAAATACCAGTTCTGTTCCATTCCCCTCGGCTCCAGCAGGCAAGTGCGGGCAGTTCCCAGCTGCCCATTCCTCAAACTTGCTCTGGTGGGGTCCCTGCGTGGAAGGAAAGACTAAATTCACGTGAAGTCTGTATTGCTCTTGCTCTCCAGCCAGTGAGCCCGGCCGGCTGGAAGCGGGACAGTAGGCGATTCCCATCCCCCTGGCCCTGCCGGCCCCGCTCCCCCTTCTCCCCCGCAGCCCTGCCTTGCCCTTTTGTGGAGATTTATAGAGCCGAGTGGGCTGAGAACAAATGAGCAGACATTACGGCTATGTGTTCTGCATACTAATGACAAGATACTGCTTCTGCACCTCGGGGCAATACTGGGTCAGGCCAGTTTAGCTGTAAACTTTATTTATGTGCTTATTACATCGCAGCTGCAGTTTGCCGGCCCGGGCCGAGGGTTTAGGGATGTGTCCGGCAATAAATTTTGTTTGTTTATTTGAAATAAGATGCCCTTTCGCCCCAACCCTTCCTCTCTTTCCCTCTTGGAGTGGGGGACGGGGAAAAGAAGTCCCTTCTTTGCCATCACAGATTTGTGAGCGGAGCGGGGAAGGTGGGATGAAGAGCGAGGAAGGAGAGGCCATGAATGAGCTTCATGGGATTGGATTCATTGGATTTATTTAAGCCTCGCTGGTGTAAGGATTTTACCCTCCTCAGCAGGTAGCAGCGGGCAGAGGAGGGGAAGGGTCTTTCCATCAAAGCTTTGGGAGACCAGGAGCTCTGCCACTGAACTCTCTGGCCAGGCACGGTCAAGTCCCTTTGCCTCCAGCCCCGTCGGGTACCCGGGGCTCAGACACCCTTTATTGCCCACCTCCACCTACACCAGGGACGGGTTTTGCTGTGCTGCTCCAGTACAGGCTGCGGGGAGGTGGGTTTGGTTTGGGAGAGGACTTGCTCTGTCCTCCCAAGATCGGTGGAGAGATGGGCGGTGATTTACGCCCACAGCGAAGGCGTTCTGAAACATCCTATTTTTACGGTATCCCCTCCGGCCTCCAGCCTGTTTCCTCCTCGTGTTACATCTTGTCTCTGGGGTTTATAAGCACTCTGGGGGCAGGGATTGTTGTTCTCTCTTGTCCTGGCTCCGGGCTGCTTTCCGCCTTGCTCCATCATTCAAAACAGTAAAACACACGGAGGACACGATGAGTTTGGAGCAGGAGCTTTGCCCGCTCCTCCTGCTCTCGCGCAGAGAAGGTAGGAAAGGCCTAGCAGGGCAGAATTGGTTCCTGTGCATTTTTCAGAGCCTCCTTCGAGATCCCCAGCCTGGTTGAGCCTTGCTGGTGTTGCTGTGATATAAATGAAGGATGCCCTCTCTGGGCTGGTGCTGGGACTTTTAAGTGGCGAGCCCTTGCGAGGGTAAGGCGTTATATCACTTATCAGCCCCGATGGCCTCCGATTCCTGGGGCTGGGCAAGGCTGGATGCGGTCTCCTGGAGCAGGGAAATGGCTGCATCGCAGCTGGAAATGAACTGGGTCAAGGCACGACCGCTGGCAGGGCTAACTGGGGAGGTGGGGTGGAAGAGGCTTTATAGACCCCATCGCTTCTCTGGTGAATCCACGTCCAACACCTTCTGTTGGTGCCCAGCTCTAGGATGTGGCTCCGTGATGTGATCTGCTGGCAGATAAACCTGGCTGGGCAAAAATTCAGCCCAGCAAGCAGGCAAAGACCCTCTGTACCTCTGCGTTGACAGATATTTCAACAATAACCATGTTAAGCATCCAGCCCAGCTCGTTTCTCATCCGTGAGGGTCAGAGAGAGTTTAGGTTGTGATGGGGCACCATGTCCCTTGCAGGGGACCAACAACTACTGCCTGAAAAAAAAGAAAAAAACCAAAAAACCCCAACAACAACAACAAAGAGCCACGTGAACCCCCTTCTCCTTTTTGTTCCCTGGACAGAAACCACCTTCCCTACCAAGTCTTCCCCGGGGGAAGCCGTCCCAGCACCGCCGCTCCCCGTTGCCATGCAGTAGACTTGAGCTGTATTTGGGGTGGACTTGATTTCCCAGGCCCTCTCGCCTGGCAGGGGCTCCAGATGTCCCCAAGGTGATGGACCAGGGCTGGAGCGAGGCAGGACGGAGGCAGCGGGAGGAGGGCCTGGCTGCGGCGGGATGCGTCCGGGGGCCCTGGCAGGAGCGCTGCTGGAGCGGGCTCCTGGCTTGCAGCCTGCTCTCTCAGCCGGAGGTAACAGGCCAGCCACAAATGCCGAAGAGGAGATCAACGGGGGGTGGAGGAGGGATGAAAGAAAACAACCTTCAAAAGAACATGCCCTGCTTTTTTTTTTATTATTTTTTTTTTTTTATTGAGGGGAAAGGTACTGGACTGGTGAGGACTTCTAATGAGCTTTCCTCTGGGAAAGCCCTTCTTTCGCATTGAGTCCAGAAATACCCTTGCTTGAGACAGATATGAATCTATATCCATGCGCGCGCGCGCGTGTGTGTATGGTGTTACATATTGCTTCCCCTTCTTTGTTCCTGCTCATTCCAACACCAGAAGACTTTGCAGCTCATAGGCATGTTGTCTGCCTTCCAAGCCGGTCTCTGGAGGGTTGTCTCCTCTCTTCATTCCCAGCTTGCTCCTGTCCACCACTTCTCCAACAGAAAATTATTTTGCAGCTGATGTCGAGGTTCTAGACATAGAAATAGGAAGGAATCCCTCCGTGCTAAGAGTTTTCTGCATGCATCGTTTTAAGCGATCGCCCATTTTGGAGAGCGGTGCTGCGTGTGTTATCCTGTGGCTGGGCCTTGGGAGGGACAGGAGCGTGCGAGCAGGCATCGCCCCACTGGTGCGGTGTCCTGGAGCGAAGGTTGGTAGCACGACTACTGGCTGAACTCAAAGGTGAATCCGCTGCCACTTCTGCCATGAAATGTGAGATCTGATACCTTTTCGAAATGGGCTGTCTGGTGATTTCATGCATTTTGTCTTGACTGCTGCTCTGCAGTACCTAAAGCTAGGAGGTTGGATGTCCAGGGTCACCGTCCCGTGCCTGACTACCTTCTCAAGTCCTAAGAGCTCTGTTTCTCCTGCAGCCTGTCATTTACAAGTCTTCCCCACTGGCTTAAATAGAAATTAGGTAGGATTTGTGCACAGCAAGCCCTGGATGAGCCCCTTATCTGTATATCCCCTACTTGCCCTACAAATCGGTTACTTCTGTAGGCGCTCCCAGAGCTCAGCGTGTTTTGGGAGGCCTCTGGAGGGCTGTTTTACCACCTGTGAACTCCGGGTGTAGACTCAAGCCCTGGGCAAGAAATGGCCTGGTGGCTTTATCAGCGAGATACCTCATCCCTACAGTGCCGTTGAGACCGGTTGGCTTCCCCATTAAACCCATGGGTGACCCTGCTTGTGGGGGAGAGGAATGGAGGAGAGGAGGAGCACTGACAAGGCAGTTCAGGGCAGGATTAGTCTCAAGGACCCACACAGTGCTGATGGATGAGATTGTAACGGGAAAATGGTGGTGGGAATGACTCCTGATTTCTGCAGGCAGACCCCAAGGAGGAGAGCCCTGCTCTCTAGCCGCCCCTCGTTAGAGGTTTAGAAAGCTCTAATTGGGGTTTTCAGTTTGCCTCTCCCAGTGCTCAGCCCAGGGCTTTGGCTCAGAGCCTCCCGTCAGCTCTTGTTTTGAGCATGAAGCTGTGTTTTCAGGTGAAACCCTACCCTCGAGGAGGCTCTCCTGCTCCCCTCCTTCCTTGGCCGGCTGAAGGTTTGCGCTTTCGGAGCGGATGTAGGAGTTTCCTCCTCATGGCCTTCAGGTAACTTGCCCACCTGCGGCGTCTGAATCAAACTCAAACCTGTTTTTGCAACAGCAATTGCGGAACTAGGCTGGGTTTGCAGGAACGCCGCTTTCCAGCAAATCCGCCCTTTTCAAGGAAAACTCCTGGCACCCCCCTCCCCACCAAGCCCCAGGGGCTGTGCTGCGATGGGGATGACTGAGCATTCATTAACCCTTCCAGCTTTGCTTGTCCAGCAAGTTTAGGCATCCATCTGGGTCCGCATCCAAGACGTCTGGTGCAAGGGTGCTGTGACCGTGCCCGTTACCAGCTCTGCACCCCGTGGTCTTCGGGGTGCAAACCGGGAGGGGGACGTGACACCAGGGTTAACGTATTTTCGGAGAGGGAAGTTCTCTGCTTTGTTGTTGGATACAGGCTCTCAGCCCCACTGAAGGGAGCTTTTAGCATGCAAATGCACTTTGCCTCATGCTTTTTAATGTTTTACTTCTCGTAATTGCCGAGACCGGTTGTAATTTTTGGACGTGGCTGGGTTTCTGAAAGCAGCTTCCCCTTGAAAGTAGTTCCCGTTGCTGGTGAGATTTGATTTCTGCCCCCTCCCTTTTTTGGTCTATCAGGTTGAAGGAAGCAAACGAGTCGCCCTGGCTAACGTTAGCGCTGGAAAGTCCTGAGGTGCAATAGCGCAAAATAACACGTGTTAACCTTTGAGTGGTGGTGTATTTTTATTTTGTTGTTGTGCTGCTGGTACAACTTTGCTGGGAAACAATAAACATTTTGGGCCAGAACAGATCATCAGCTGCGTAAGCCGCTGGAGCGGGTCCAGCGGAGCTGCACGGCTTTGCTCTCGGCGGAGGCTCCTGCCCCTGCAGCCGCCTGGGCGCCCGTAGGACGTGACGCCTCTCCATGACACTCCTCGTAGAGATGAGCTTTCCAGAACTCCAGCTCTTAACCCTGAGCCTGGATTGCAACACCGCAGCTCTCCCCAAACCCAGGAAAATATCGGTGCAAACTGTCAAGATGTTATCGTGGTTGCACAATACGCTATTCCATAGAGGGCTTTCCTGGGGAGGCAGGGTTTAAGACGTGCTGTCCATCCATCTGTCTGTCTGTCTCACCGTCAAGAGCCTTTTAAGTCTTTCTGGGCAGTGTCAGCATAATTTTCCAGTATGTCAGAGGTATAAAATACATCCAACTCCGGCAAGTTGTGCGTAGATAGATGAAGGTAGAAGAGAAGGTCCTGTTTGAACTCTTGCAACCTTATTTTAGCTCAAGCTTACTGGACATCAGAGAATCTAAGTGTGATGTGCCGTCCTGCAGAAAGCCAATCTTCATGGGTTCCCCTGCTCTCGCTTTCTGCTTTCTCCCTGAAAGCTTTGGCTCCAGAGCATCGAGAATCTCAGCTTTCATAAAAACTCAAGCTCTGACTCTCAAGGTTACAGAGAGAAGCATGAAAATGTGACTCCCCGAGGACTTGAAGCTTGCAAAACGCAGCAACGCTTGCAGGAAATTTGGCTCAAATTTGGTCTCTGGCAGTCAGGCGAGATAGACGTGGTGTCGGAGTTTGTTAGGAAATTTGCACTTCAGTGTTATGCAGATGGATAATTTGTCTGTCCTTGGTCTATACGAGCTTGTGACAGGGCAGGCGCTGTGCAAACCGAGTCACATCGGCAAAGTGGCTTCTGGCGACGCTGTGCAGGGCGGGTGAAATGATTCTCTGTTAATTGAAATGTGCCTGTTCTCGGTCGTTCCTCTGAGTGGGGTTTCGAGCTCCTGGCAGACAGGCTGAGGGTCCTCCAGCCCCTTGCCCAAGGTGCATTTTGCACGCAGAGAGAAAGGCTGCCCCAGAAGCACGCGGTCCGTGCAGATGGGGAAGGGGAAGGAGGCACAGGGACATGCTCGTGGTCACGGTGCTGCTCCGCGGGAGAACCGGGATGAGAAGTCAGGTCTCTGGGGCTGCTGAGTTCCCCGGGACGCCGTGCTGGCTGGCGAGGGGCCGGGGCTGTAGGTGCCTGTGCTCTCGACTGTATTACCAATTTCCTCCTCTTTACAGTTATTGGCTGCGCCATCTCGATGCTGACCTTGTTCTTGTTTAACTTGGCTCTCACTGCGGCTGCTGCGTGTTCCTGAGCGATGGATTTTTACCTTCGTGCCAGTTGGTTTGGGGGAAAGGATGTAGCTTCACTGACTTGTATGGGTTGTGGGTCTCTCTTCTAAGGCCCTGGGAAAAAAAAAAAAAACCCGAGTGCTCTCACCCTATAAAATATACCCTGGCAGATATTTTCTGTCCGTGTCGTGTTAGTGAGCCAGCACTAAATAAGCTGGGATTCTGTACAAGGGCAGCATGGGTCCCGATTTCTCTTTCTTAGCGTGGACATTTAGCTGAGGCGCCCAAATGAGTGGTTTTCTTCTGTTTCTGGTGGGGACTCCCAAGGCAGAGCAGTCCTAGGTGGTCTGGGATCCACTTGGAGCTGCTGCTCTCTGAGGGTGACACTTCTTCATCCGAGCCACCATCGTTAAACGCCTGAAGCTACGAGGGATGGTAGGGGTTGGTCTTCTGGCAAGGCGAAGGTTTGGATGACGGTGACCCTGTGGGTGCTGGTGCTTGCATGGGGCTCCCAAAGGGATGACACCCGGCGCATTGACCGCAGTGCCTGCCCTTTGCTGGGAAGGCTACTTGCTTGGAAGCACCCGCAGCACGCGTGCGCGCCGGAGCCGAGCATCCTGCCTGCGCAAGTGCCGATCTGAGCCCGGTCCTTTGATGCAACCTGTGACATGAGGGGGATGAAGGGAGAAGAATAGCTCTATCTGCTGGGCAGGCCACGAGGGATGGCACTGGAGAGGATGAAAGGGGAGAGCTGCCATCGTGGCAGCGATCACAGGCAGCCCGAGCGGCTGCGTGGGCAGCTGGGTCATGCGGGCAGCGACTGGGACCCACAGGGTGCTTCCCCCCACCCCGGTCCCTTTTGAATCTGCAATTTCCAGCTCAGTGGAAGTGGGGGCAGAGAAAGCCCCGGCGAGGCTGAGCTGGTGCCTGCAAACAAAGCGCTTAAAAAGATAAAGGGCAAAACCGGCTTCTTGGTCTCCCATTGCCTTGTCCAAATTCACCACGAGTGCGTGGTGGATGGGTGGTGCAGCTCCCCACGGCCGCGCAGCGGGGACCTGCCCATGCGCCCCGAGTCCCAAATGAAGGGGGCCTGGGCATCCTCCCGGCGCCCGGGCAGCGGGGACCGCGCTGGCTGGTTGAGCCACCGGCATTTCAGATCTAGTGGCTTACGGCCATCGAGTTCATCGCGTGGCGAGTGACCACCTAACACCAGCAGCCCCTCGCCCTGGGCATCGCTGCGGAGCGGTCGTGCTTTGCAGGAGGGTCCCTGCGGAGCCCAGGTGCCTCCCCGCCCCTCCCCGGGCGTTTTAACTTGTTTCCTTTTGGTGGAGGAAACATGACTTTTCCCATTGATGGAATTCAGCCCCGACAATGCCGAGTGACACAATTTCCCGCTCCGAGCATGCCATCGCGCTGCAGCCGATGCTGGGTAGCCCTTTTCGGAGCCATCTGCATGACAATGCGGTGGTCTGTGCTACCATTAGCTGCCCTTTTGCTATTAGTACCTAATGAAAATGTAACCATATTTAACCCCCCACAGTCCGAGATTAGCGAGAAAGGGGCCTAAGTGGATTTAATTCTTTTGTATGGTGAGCATCAAACTCTCCATTTTGATTGCTCTGTCCCCTCTTCCCCTCTCCAGCGGGAGAGGGAGGCAGGAAAGCTGTGTAAGGCTAACTCTATCCTCTCAGCTGTCCCCGGCACAATGGGCAAAGTATCTTTTGTGGCATTAACGGCTTTGGCTGGGGGCTGGGGGGAGCCGGGGTGGAGAACAATGTGTGAGAAGCTGAGACTGTGGGTTTCCCACACGGCCCAATATGTCTCCCCGCACCCCCCTCTGGGACAAGCAGACCTGCAGCAGCCCAGCCCACAGCTGATCCCGGCTTGATTGGCTTTTTTTTTTCTTTTTTTTTTTTTTCCCCCCCCTCTCTTTCCTCCTCCTTCCTTCCCCCCTCATTGTGCTCTCGAGAGATGAAAATCCTTTCCTGGCGTGAAAGGAGAGGCGTGCCTTAAATCCCCTCCCTCGGACGGACCGGGCATGTCATATGACGGCCAAATCCACCGGATTAGTGTGTGTGTGTCTGCGTGCGTGTCCTGCCGGGGGCTGGAGGCGGGGGGCGGGATGCCCGATATCTATATTCCTTCCCTTCCCCCTCTCTCCATATTGATTTCTGCCGGGATATTTATTCATTGCACCTGCTGGCTGCCGGCCTCCCGCTGCCCGCCGGCCTTTCGCTGCGGTTTTGAAGATCCAACCTTGGGGCAGGGGGGAGAAAAGTAAATTCTGGACCCTTTTCCCGTCTCCCGTCCCCCTGTGTTTTCCCAAATCTGAAGCCGGTGGGGGGATAAAGGTCTTTTCCAACCAAAAGATTCTATGATTCTATGATAAAGGAGCTGTGGCTTTGGCTCTGTGCAATGGGAGGATCTTTGCATGAAGATGATGGGACCTCTCCAAGGAAGGGTTGCTTGGCTGGGGTGGGGGGATAAAGGAACCGTGGCTTTGGCTCTGTGCAACGGAAGGATCTTTGCGTGAAGACGATGGGGACCTCTCCAAGGAAGGGTTGCTTGGTTGGGGTGGGGGCAATGGGCTTGAGTCTGGGTTGATGGCACAGCCTACAGGCAGGCGTGGGCTTTGGGTTGGCCGGCTTGCTCTGCTCTGCCCGGAGACTCCACAGGACCAGGAACGCAGCCTGGCGCCCAACCCCACCTTGGTGGAGACCCCCACGTGCCCCAGCTGGTCACAGCTCCAGCCAAGCCGGGTGTGGTGGGAGGATGGTCCCGTCACGTTTGTCATTACTTGTGGGAACCCTGATGTTCAGGATTTGTGCTTGTGGGAAGCAACCACTCACAGGGTCACCTCCTCCTTCCGCATGGGAAGAACTGAGGCAGAGAGCTCTTAATCGACAAAGCCAATGTCGTGAGCAAAGTCAGATTCGGAGCCAAGAATAGCATTTCCTACCATTTAATTCCTGCCTCTGTGTTTTTAATGTCCCAAATTCACAACCGTCTTGGTTTCCCTTCAGGTTTTTTGACGCGCACTGCGTCATTTTGTGCTGGAATTCCTCCTTTTTCCAAGAAAACAGTTTTTACAGACCCCACCAGCCAAACCAACATCTCCCTCCCACCCACCGTGTGAGAACTTGCATGCTCGTGGAGGAAGTCTGCCTCGGTTGAGATGAATTTAGCAACCGGGTCTGTAGCTTCCAATGTTTCTAATGTGCACGAAGTCTTGCTTAGTAGGAAAAAAAAACCAAAAAACCCTCTGTGGGGCAAGTGCGGAGGTGAGGGCATGGGTGATGCTCTGGGTCAGCGTAGTGGGGCTCCGGCAAGTGCCAGCACCCTGAACCGAAGGGGCAGCAGTGCAACAGCTCAGGGCCAAATAGAGGTGACCCGTCCTTGCAGGTAGTTAGGTCTTGCTGCAGGTGAGGTTGCTGTATGTGTGCATACGTTTGCCATACGTGTGGAAAGCGCCTGATTTCTAAAGAAAAATGGATCTGCTTGCAGCAGCCAGCCTGCTGGTCCGTGCTGAGCCTGGCTGGCAGCGCTGGGGCACCCAGCTGGGGCTGGCTGTCCTTGGGGATGGTGAACCGGTGGGGATGGGCTCGGGGCATGGGTCCAGAGGCAGATGGCCACCGCTACCATGGTCAGCGGCCGAGGGGAGGCTAGCGGGGATGGTGCTCCGGCCATCGGCCGGGGCGGCCGCTCGGGAGGGATGCCAGAGAGCAGCACTGTCTGGGATTGCCTCCTCCAGCGGCCTCGCTGCGTTGCCCCAAGGTGCGGGCACCACGGAGCACAGGGCTGATACTCCTGGGGCAGGAGGTCCCCACTGAGGAGATGCTCCACCTTGGCGGCTTAAAAGATGCCCCAACTGGAGGGTGAGCAGGGATGGAGAGCCAGGCCCTGGAGCAGCAGGAGATGTGCCCGCCGCCTCCGGACCGGGGAGGCTGTGGTC
Source organism: Balaeniceps rex (assembly GCA_013401315.1). Taxonomy (NCBI): domain Eukaryota; kingdom Metazoa; phylum Chordata; class Aves; order Pelecaniformes; family Balaenicipitidae; genus Balaeniceps; species Balaeniceps rex. The sequence continues at coordinate 90,595 of VYZW01045255.1, forward strand.
CTCAGCGGGACGTCGAGGTGAAGTGCTGCAGGCTCGGGCGGGAGGAGAAGCGTGCGAGGGGGTGGGGAGGGCGGCGGGGGACGGAGGGGTCTGCTGCTTGTGTGAATGTGCCCCCGCTCATTGTTCTGCGGCTTTATTCTCCGAGCCTCGATGGGACTGATTTAGAAATCCTAATCAGGGAGCAGTCTCCGTGCCTCCGAGTGTGACACAACTCGAGCTGCTCCGGGGCGCCTTTGTTCCCTAATGACAGCTGACTTCATGCAGCAGTGGGAACAGTTTGAGCATAACTCCGCACCGCCGAGGCTGGCAGCTGCAGCCTTAACTCTTTCTTGCCCACCTGCACGGCACAGCGGGACGGGGAGGGGTGGGGGGGTCCTGGGGGGAAGCGTAGCCAAAATGCACGTAGCCCGTGCAAGGATGCTCGGCTTCACCGCTGGCGCCTCTCCTGAGAGCGGCTGCAGCGAAGGGGGACTGGAGAGAATAAAGCTGCAGATGTACAATTCCGTCGGAAGCAATGGGGGGAAAAGGAGCAAAGTCATTTTCCAGGGGCTATCGCTGCTGCGTGGCTGCTTTGGGTGTCTGCTGCAGGTATTCATCAGGAAACAAAATCAAACAAACCCAACCCAGGGCAATGTTTGCTGCTGCCTTGGAGGAGGGAGGCTGAATTTCAGAAACCACACGTCCAGTTTTGTTGATGCTCCGAGGGTTGGAGAACGTCTGCAGCCCTGGGCGAGCGTGAAGTGTTTCTGCGGCACATTTACATCACTTGCATTGAAAGTCAAAGGCATTGAGCCGCTCCAAGATGTTCCCGGAAGAGATTTCTGGCTCTGCCGGCAAAGAGCTTGAGAGCAAGCGTCATTCTCCCTCTCTTGGCCTTGGTTCCTTGCCTGGCGAAGCGGGGCTCGTGATAGACTGTCCGGCACAGAGCTGCGTTATTCAGCATTGGAAATGTGCTTGGCGATGCTCGCTGGGCCAGCGCTAGCAACAGTTAAACCCTTCCCCCCCCACCTCTCTGTTTGTTGTCAAACCACCAGTCTGACCTGGGAAAATACTTCTGGAAAATTACCCTTATTAACGGGGGACGACCTGGGAGAGGCAGAGCTGGCTTGGCCTGATGGGTTGCAGTCCTCCCTCCAGCGCCGGGGCTGGGTGCTCAGGCAGGCTGGGTGAGCCCATGGCGCCTCTGCCCTCGTCAGCTCCGGCGGGTTCAATTAGCAGATGGGTGCATTCTGGTTTCCCAGCACCTGTGTCCCCCTCTGCCATCCCCGAATCGAGGCCGCCCATGCTTGGCCAGGGTCTCCCTGGCGACGGGGCCACGGGATGCTGTGCAGTCCATTTGTCACCAATTGTCACTGTTTTGTTCTGCCTTGTATGAGCACTCGATTGTGTCACGGGGGAGGTGAGGAGGAGCAATCAGGCCTTGTCTAATGGGCTGCGGTCTCCCGCTGCGGGGAAAAACCGAGGGTCTGCCGGCGGAGGGAAGGGGAAGGGGAAAGGGAAAGGCAGGCGTTGCGGCTGCGCCTGCCGGGAGCATCCCAGGTACTGCCGAGATGTGACGGCTCCTGGCACGGCTGCAGGGCAGGCAAAGCTCTTTGCGTCCATTAGGCGAGGATTTAGGTCAAGGATGAATTTGGCTCTCTGCGGTGTGGCTGTACCCCTGCAAAGCGGGGGGGTGGAGGGGGTGTCAGCCCTCCTTCTCCTTGTAGTGCTGGCAGGGCAGCGCAATGCCCCCGTCACCTTCCACGGTGACGTTCACCCCCTGCCATGCTGGTGCGTGGCTGTGGGAGGGGGTTTGCTCTCCCCGGGTCTCTCCTCATCCGAAGGGAGGTGGGTTTCCTGCAGGACAAGCCCACCCCAGGGTGCCCCTGACCGGTAAGGCTTGGGAGCTGCAGTGCCCCCGGGGGGTCCGGCTTCCCAGGTGAGGCTGCGGTAGGCTTCAGGCTGAAGATGGATTAACACCTCATTCAGACCCCAGCTTCTGAGCAATTCTTATTTCCCTCAAGTGTGTTGCTGAAAGGGATTTGATGTATTATGGATTTTGGTATGCCTCTGCTAGCACGTGTCAGTGTTTGGCTGAAGATGTGACCTCGTACTAAACCATATACCTCTTTTATTTTTTCTCTTTTCCCCTCTGCCCCATCATCCCCAACTCACCCAAAGTGGCATGATTCATCTCTCCCTGCTTGGCTCTATCAGCCCCCTTTTTTTTTTTTTTTTTTTTTTTTTTTTTTTNTTTTTTAGTCTTCCAACTTCAAGAGCCACCAGGACTAGCTTGAAGTAGAGCCGTGGCCAACTCCCAGCCTCAGCACCCACACTCAGGTTTTTCTGTAAACCCTTAATTCAGAGCAGGCTGGCCAAAACGTTTACAGGAATTCAGGGAAGCTGTTCAGCATAGCTGCGAGGAGGTTGGGAAAACTTGAGCAGTCAACCCCAAACCAGGCAAGCTGAGGCGGTTCCAAAGGTTTGGCTTCCAAACCTGGAGCTCGGCGTGAACTACCGCAGAGGGAAGGGAAAAGAGGGTGTCCTTGGCAAGGCGTCAGTCGAGGCAACTGAAACAGCCGAGCTTTTCCAGTGTGTGGTATTTGGCAGGTTTCTTTCCTTACTCCCTGGTGTCCATCAGTCCCTCTCTCCAAACCACCGCGTGGTTCAGCTCACTTGGCTGCGTGGGTCGGGGGAGACTGGGAGGATGGCTGTACGATGGTACCATGGATCCCTGGGTTGCTTTTTGGGGTTTTTTTTGGGTGTTGTGCCAGTCGCCCACCCAGACTTTGCCATCTCTGAGCCTGGCAGGAAGCTGCTGCTTGAATGGGCCCTTTGTGGTGGTTGGATCCAGCTGAAACGTGGCCAGGAGAGCAGGTTCTGGCCTGGAAAATCGATGCTGGTGCTGTTGATGGAGGAGAAGATAGGCAGGGAAGAATGGGAGGCTAAGGTGAGGCTGGCTGAAGGATTGGGGGGAGGCATGTGAGATTTTCAGTGATCCCGCTAACCTCACCATCCACCACCACCATGCTACCTCCTGGTGAAGACCAGGCAGTGTTTTGAGAGAGCACCACGGGGCAGCCCCTCATCCGCAGAGCTGGTGGGGTCCCCGTGCCGGGGAAGGGTGCAAAGGTCCGGGAGCTTCTGCAGAAAATCAGCATTTTCTCTTTCATGCTGTAACTGCACAACGCAGCAGAGCAAGGGAAGGACTTGCCAGCAGGGAGCATTAAAGAGGGTCCCAAGTGACTGTATTTCTTCAGTCTTGGGCTTTTCCCTAAAGGAACGGGGATGAAATCGCTCCCCAGCCATGCTGCGGAGCAGCGTCTGCTCGGCATTTAATTTCTCGCAGAGGAGGGCACAGGGAGCTGCTCCCTTCAACCTTGTGGCTGCTCGCCGCGGTGGAAGGAGAAAGAGCACGTAACCACTCTGCCCTGGGGGGAGTTTTATCTCCCTTTTGGTCTGGGGTGAGCAAGGTGTGGGGCTGGAGAAAACCAGGCTCCGTCACTCCTCGGTATCTAAGCCGTCACTGAATGGGAGCAGCTCTGAAAGTAGAAAGTGGAGCTGGACGGTGTGACTTGTCATTCAGCGCACCGGTGTCTCCAGGGTATCCGAAAGGAAACCAGATCGCCGAGTTACACCACGTGTGTTGCGTCGATCGCATGCTTTAGGGTGTCCTCTGGTTGCTCAGGATGGAAGGACCCTCTCCTCCCCAACGCTTTGTCCTCTGGCATATCACAAATGTGACTTGGGGCCTTTTTCCTTACTGTTTTGGACAGTTTGGGGCCCCTGTGGGTTGGAGACACATCCACTGCGTGTATTTGGCCCTCGGTGGCTCGCTCTGCGCCCCGGGGCTGGTTCAGGAGATCTCAGTGCGGAGGGCGGTCGTGGGGCTGGGGGGGACTGCAGGCGTGCGAGTGTGCAGCGGGAGAAGGGAAAATGGAGTTTGGCCGTGATTAAGTTCAAAAGGGAGGAAATAGGATTTATATGGGCTGGGTTTTTTTGTTTTAATAAAGGGAACAATGCTGACGGTGAGCAGTGCCAGCCTGGCAACCCGGGCTGAAATTTATAGCAGGCAGCTCTTCTTTCGCAGCCCTGTTTCCCACCAGGTGCGGTCCTGGGAAACTCGCTTTCTACCCAAGCCAAGCTACTCCCATCCCACTGCTGCCAACCCTCCTTCGAGCTGCCTGGGTTCGTCGCTGCTTTTCAGGGTCTCAAAAAGCCCTGGGTGGTACCTGCCCCCTTGCCGTGATGGCTCGCCGTCCCTTTGGGCTTTCTGTTTCTGCCAAAGCCGGCCGTTTCTCGAGTCCCTTCCCAATCCATGGGCGGATCCGTTCTCGCAATGCCTCTGCGAGAAGAAGTGTTAGAGCTGATGCAAATGGGTTTTGTCAAAATATTTTTGGAGGGAATAAAAATAGCTCTTGGACCAAAATCTGTTTCTGTTCCCGGGAAGGAGTGCTTGTTACGACTGTTTTCTCCAGGTGCTGTCAGAGCAGGGCTGGAAACTGGAAATGCTCAGTTACGCCTTGCTTTTCAGATGAAAATCGGTTGGTTCCCCACAATGGTAGGAAAAGTTTTGGGAAGAAGAGGCTGGTTTCTCTCTGCTAACCTGGCTCCCTCGGATGCAGCTGAGTCTCTGCCTCAGCTTCTGCCCAACCTCCTCCCTCCATTCCAGGGCAGAAAACTTAAACTGGTTTGCTTTCAAAATTGCTTTTGCAAAGACAATGGCAAAACATCTATCTGTAGCTGTCCTAATCACGCAGACAGAGCAGAAGCATGTGCACGCAGGATGGCTGTGCAGGCCAAGCAGCGGCTGCCCAGCCCCAGGGCATTGGACGCCCGTCCTGCGCCACCGGGGCCAACCTGGAGACTGAAAGTGCCTCCCCGTGCGAAGCCCTGGAGCTGTCGATAAAAGTGCATTTTGGTGGGGTCTTTTTAGCCATTTTGCATTTGTTGTTCCCAATATTTTGCCTTTTTCTCTTGAGGGATGGGTTACTTTTTATTCTGGCTCAGCAGCGTGCTCCCGCAGGCAGGCGCCGGGTGCCTCCCTTCTTGCGGGCAGAGGGGCAGCGGCTCCCAGCCCGGCTCGCTGGGACTGCGTGTGCAGGGCGGTCGTGTCCTCCTGGGAGAGGCAGCAGGGTATTGTCCCCTGGGGGACCTCAGGAGCGTTCCGGCAGCCACCTGCACGTCCGTCTTTGTGACCGCCCTTCGAGGGCCGTAACTGGTGTACCTGTCCGTACGGATGTACAGGCAGCCTGCGGGCAAATCCTGTCAACTTCCAAGAGCTGTCTGCATCTGGGGCTTCCCAATCCCAACTGCACGTGAGCATTTTTTGGTTTTTTTTTTTTTCCTCTTGCTTTTTATTCTGCCTGGGAATTTTGCTGTACATCCTTAGCAGGCTCACAGAAAGGGTTCTCAGCACAGACTGATTCAGGGCAAGCCGAAGTTCTGTGTGACCACAGTCCCAGCTCTGCAACATCTTGGGATGGGGACCTCGTCTGGTGGAGGCTGCGATGTCTGTTTGGGAGAGCTGGACAAATGGCTTCCAGTGTGCTGGAGAAATGATGGGCAATGACTGGCTTGGCCAGAGCTCTGAGGATGACCTTTACGCCACAAGTGTATTACCCTGAAATATATTTATGTTTGGGACAGAATGCAGATGTTTTCTGCCCATTACAGAGCACCTTTGGATACAAAGTGGAGGAAGAGGTGATGTTTGGGTTTGGGGAGCTCACAACAGATTGAACAGGCTGCCCAGGGCAGTGGTGGAGTCCCCATCCCTGGAGGTATTTAAAAGCCGGGCAGACGAGGTGCTTAGGGACATGGTTTAGTAGTGGACAGGTACGGTTGGACTCGATGATCTTAAAGCTCTCTTCCAACCAAATGATTCTGTGATTCTATGAAGCTTAAGTTACCCTGCGTTACAAGAGCTAGTATTTCCATCGATGCCATGAGGGTTTGCAGCTGGGGCGGAGGGCGGCTGCGAGGGTTTGATGCTGGAGGAGCTGGATTTGCATTTCCAACTGTGGGAGCGCGAGCCCGGCTGATGGGTTTATGTGCAAGTGAGAGCCCAGCTCCTGAGCACGTGGATGCTGCCGGGAGAGCCTTCTGTGCACGTGGCCTACGGGGATGACGGCAAAGAGGAGGTCCCGAAGGACGTGGGCTGCCAGCGTTGTGCAGCTGCTCTCCCGAGGGCCGGCTCCAGGAATCTGTGTTTGCTTTGGCTGCACGCTTCGTGCAGAAATGATAGTAATACAGTGCTCTGGGAGGAGGGAGGGGAGAGAGAGGAGAGGTCTCGTGTGTTTCCAAACACGATAATGTGCCTCGTCCACGTGGAGCCGGAGCTTTCGGGCCGCCCTCCTGTAGGGCTGCAGCTCGGGTGCGTGACTGCGGGATGTGGACCTTGGGGATCATCCCCGAGGAAAAGGCTTGCGGGTTAATTGATCTGGTTTGGAATTTTTCAACCAAAGGTTGATCCCAAGAGCTGAAAAAGCAAAAATCAAGAAGCTGAAAAAATGTGAACGTTTTTATTTGTTTTCTTATTGAAAATGAGAAATATTCCTTCATCTGAAGAGCTGGCAGAGTTTGATTCCTGTCCAGCAGAAGAACACTGACCTGTTGCTTCTCCTGTTGTTGCTCAACAGTCTTGAATACTGAGCAGGGTTAAGTCCTCCCTTTAACAGGGATGGCTGGAGGTAGACTTGGGGAAAAAGCTGCTCTTGCAAGCGGCTGTCTCTGCCGTGCCAGCTCCCTTGGAGACCTCTGGGGAGAAAAGCACGCGATACAGAGAAACCCGCTGGGATCAGGCCCTCTGCACCCCTCAGTCGTGCTGACCTCTCTGCACGGATGATTCAGGGAGAGTGGGTGCAGCTAGGCTGAAGCAACACAAGCCTGGGATGAGTCTGGTCCAGGGAGTCTGTGCATGGCAAAAGTCTTAAAACTGGGAATTGAACCCAGTTCGGCATCTTGGTTTTCCAATCCCTCAACTCCTCCGTGGCGTCATTCTTCCCTTGGAGACCCCTTGGGCTTAGGTGCTTGCTGACCACTCCAGCCGCTTCCCTTGTTCAGTGCCAGTCTCCAGGAGCAGAAACAGTAAAGGAGAAAGGGAAAGTTTTTATTCCTCATTTTTTTCAATGTCATTTTTATGTCCGGCGCCCTGTACGAGCAAAGAAAACGGTGGCCCATCTGTTTCTAGCACCATTAAAGGCATTTGACTGCATGTGGCCCTCAAAAATAAAATAAAAATAGGACCCTTTGGTCTGAAAATGTCAAACGCTCTTTCATCTTAGACGACCCCCAACCGGGACCATATCCTCCCAAAGCTGAGAAGCAGGAGTGGGTTCCCACCAGTGTTCATCCCGGCAAAGGCATCTGCCCCCTTCCCCTCCCCATTTTTTTTTGCAAAAGAAGGAAGTTAGGCACTTGAGGTTCACGCTGGCTGGTGACCTCTGAGTGCTGCTCCCCTGGACCTCTTCTCCAGCTTCTTTCCGACTCGGCAGACTTCTTCAGGACTCGGGAGTGAAGAGGTTAAAGCCTCTTAGACAAGTGTTCAGAGGAGGGAAGTTTGTTTGACATGCTTTAGGACCAGACTGCAAGAGGGCTGCGCCAGCAGGACACAATTAATGGCTGGGAAGGGAAGATTGCTACAATATGGGGCTGCTTTCTCCTCATCCCTGTCTTTCTTGCCACTTGAAGCCGTAGTCTGCGTTACGTCCTGCTGGGAGCCTGCGTAGGCTTACGGAGACTCACCTCCTCCAGGAGGTACTGTAAAAAATCGGCATGGGGCTACCTCTGCTAATTTGGCAACAGTGCACCTACATGAAGAAAGTTTGGGTGTAACTCCAGGCTTTGGAAACTTCTGCTAATTAAAAAGACGCTTTAAAGGTTGCTCGAGATACCTACATAAATACACAGCCTGTTTGACATGAAAGCTCGTTTTATTTATCAGACTCGGGGATAGCGTAAGTCCTGCTGTGATGGAAAAGGGAAGAAAAGGATTTTAATTTAGGGGAAAGGGCTCATTATTTCCTTCATAAAATCTTTGAAGTTTTTTGTACATTTTTTTTGCCATTACTTGGGGGTTAACGTCGACACACGAGGTGCTTTGGCACATGCTGTCTTCCGAACGAGCGTAGGGTTGGATGGCTGCATGGTGTCTGTGGAGCTGCGCTGGCTTCTGGGAGAGAAACGGGGCCAGATGTGCAAACCTGCCCGAGTCCCAAAGGGTGAGCAGGGGCTGCATGCAATGACCTGCGGACAGGCTTCCCCGGCCAGGTGGGGCAGCTCCAGCCTTTCCTGGCAGATGATGACCCAGGGAGGAGCAGAGGAAGGAAGGCGTCATGACTGTGCTAGTGGAAGTGCTCGAGGGAGTGCATTTCAAGCATCTCTGCGTCTGATCCGCAGAGGATGCGAGTCCCTTCCCCAAACCCAGGGCAGAGCCATTTGGTAGCTCACTGTATTCATTCTGGAGGTATTCGGTCCATTACTTGGTTTATTGACTAAGGTGACAACCATGACATTACCGTGATGTGATGCTCTTGCAGAAGAGTGGGGATACTTGTTGTCGTGCCATCCGCTCTTGCGACAATGGAAAACTGTAAATCCAGAGACCCGTTTCTGATTCTTTTCCTATCCAAAAAGGTTGGGTGAAATGGCCCCTGGGACCAGCGCTGGCTTGGTGGGGCTGTGGGGCATGAAGACCCTTGGAAGGCAGGTATGGAGGCAACTGTGTTTGTCCAACCTAATTTTTAAGTAGGAAGGACATGTCAATTGCTTCAAGTATAAGAAAAATCATTATAATTAAGATCTTCCCCCCCAATACTTGAAACAGAACATTTTAAGGGCTCACGAAGTTCAAAGGAGCTTTGCTTGTCCCTTCAAACAACTTGTGTGTGCGTTTCCCTGCTGCTGGGTCCCTTCCAGGTCTCAGATGAGTCAAATCAGCTCTTGGACTACGGGGCCGGTTTCAGCCAAGGACTCGTGCAGGATGCACATGTGGTCCAAGTCCTGTGCTGCTGTTCCCAGGCTGTTGGGCTCCTTACCTCATTCCTTGGTTTGGCCCCAATGGCTTCCTGCACCGCTGAAGGGATGGATCTGGGAAGCGTTGACCGTGGCTGGGGAGGCGCAGGCAGCCCTTCCTCCTGGATGCTCGCTTTTACTGGAAACAGCCCTTTGAGCCGGGGAAGTGTTTTTGGGTATGCAGACCTTGGAAATTCAGGTCCAGCTGAGCCATGGCCACCCATTATGGCACCGGCTGACTTGTTTAGCTACTCTGTGCTGCACCTCCCAGCTCGGGGAGGACAGTCCTTCCTCCTCCTCGCTCCTTGCCCAGCAGCGTGCATTCCTGTGGGGTTGGGTGGCTCCTCTTCCTCCATGTGGGGATGATATGCCGAGGGCCTGATCTTGGTAAGAATCCCTTCGTGCTACTGGTGGTACATAAATAAGTGGAAAAACCACTTGGTCTCCCTGGAGATGTGCTTAGGGTAGGGTATTTTTTCTTTTTGGCTAACCAGGCCTACACAACAGCTGTTGAGCAATCGTTCATCCTCTAAAAACAAATAAGGAGCAAGTCTGGTGGCCAAATGTTGCAGGCGCGTTGTAATGACTGTTAGCAAATTGTATTTGCAGTGTGGGGCTGCTTAACAAAACGGCTGCTCGGTTTGCCTCTCCTCCTGTGTATCATCAGTTGACCGCTGGCGCTGCTGAGCGGGGAGAGGGGGACTGTTGCGGAGCAGGCTGGAGTCCCCGTAGGGTGACGCTCGCGGTACAAAGACATCGTCTTGGCCATAGTGTTCTTTAACACTAAAGGTTTGAGGTTCTGTATCCTGTGCGCGGAGGCTGCTTTTCTCCCACCTCATCTTTGCGCAGCTTGATGGCTCCTGGGGTTTCTGCGTCTGGCTGGAAGAGGGACGTGGCGAGTGGCAGCGAAGTGTCTGCATCCCGTCCCGGTCCTCGTGCTGGAGATGGCATGGGGACAGCATGTGCTGTGTCCTGTTTCCTCCTCTTCCTCCTCTCCCACCTGAGCATGGCTCTGAGCTTCAGCTACTGACCCACCAAAAGTGCTCCCCAGGTGAAAATTAGCCAAAGATTGAGTATTGTTGAACCCTGCTATGAAATGATTCTCTATTTGCTGGTTCACTCAAAAAAACAAAACCAAAAAAACCCCCAAAACCCAACCAAAAAACCTTGAATATTAAATTGAGCCTGGGTCTGGTAAGGATTCTTGGTATAACACTTGACATCTGGGTTGAGATGGAAAGTCTTTCCCAAGATAACTCTGCTACATATGGTTATGAAAAAGTCCTTAGCCATTTTCCTCTGATTATTTTCATTATTGTTGTTATTTACTGGCATTTTTTCAGCCTGGATAATGGAAAAAAGCTGAACCGATTTCACTGTTGTAATTTCTAGCCCACTGTGCTGCTTTGGTCCAGCATACTAACAAGATGCTTCATGGCTTTGCAGATCTGCAGGAGATGTAAGATTGGTAGTGAAAACAGTTTCTGCTGTTTAGATCTGCTGGAAGCATTTTTCAGTTGTGAAAACTACTCAATTACAGTGTTTACAAACATTTTTGCTCTTCCATTAAAAAAAAAAAAAAAAAAAGGAAATAAATGCAAGAGCCCCATGGGCAAGGTAGAGCTCCAAAATTCTGTTCCTCAGGAACGGACTTGTGTGTTCCAGCAGCATTTCTTCCAGGATCTCAACACCTTCGGCTGCTCTACAGGAACCCCTGTTCCTCTCTGGGGGGAGCAGAGGCTTTGCAGTGCCCCCGTGTAGCACTTGTAATGATACCGGGTTTGATGCTTGCAAGGAGATCAATTAAAATTGCAGCTGGATTCGCCTTCGTGTAGGAATGCTTCCCGACGGCCGGGGAAGCGGCGCGTGAAGGGGTTTGGGATCAAACTGAGCTGGGATCCAGAAATCCGCCTTTCAGTCCCCGCTCTGTGGCTGGGGTAAATCCCTTAAGCTCTCCAAGTCTGTGGTCTCCGCCTGTCGCATTTTCTCACACCCTTTATCCATTTTGCTTATTCAGACTGGAAAATATTTAAGTTTAAAAACTGTTTGTTGCTTCCCATTTGTGCCTCCGCTACCCTGAAGCGGAGAGCCCGGATTTCAGCCTGCGCGTGCTGAATGTGCCGCTCCTTAGCAGCACCCATCAGCAGTAGAGGCTACGTGCAAAAGACCCACAGATCCCATTAGTTTGGGTCCATCAAGCCGTCCCCTCTGCCGGGGCGTTGGAGCTTGTTGCGCTGTCCTTCCGTGGCACGGCGGCCACGCTGCCACATCGAGAACTCGAGGTCCTCGCTCTGCACCGGGCTTGGCTGAAAACTGGTCATATTTTCTTTGTGCTTTCTTGCACCACGCAGTCCCAAAAACACATGCAGGACCTGCCCCAGAGCCTGTTGGAAAACCTTACGGTGGCTGAGCAGATTTTTTTTTTTTTTATTACTTCCCTTCTTTTGTGGTAGTTTTTGACACAAATTCAGGCTAAAACTTCAGAGGAGCTGATCAACAAACTCCTCTCCAGCGCTGGGGATGTGTGGAAGCAGCGTATGTCTGCGGGAGGGGATTTTTATTCTAGGATTAATAATAATTACTTGCCTCAAAGCCTTGAGCTGAGATGGGACCCGGCACGCAAGACATGGAGATGGTGTGGGGAAGGTGCCCATCTGTCCCTGCCCATGGCCAAGAGCACGGCTCCATGTGTGGCATGGGGTGATGGGGACAACCTTCTCCTGTCCTGCTCCAGAGACCGTGGACGTGTAAACGTCACTAAGAGAATTCAAACGCTTCACGCCACTGAAGAGAGTCTCCAGCCCTGTATCTGAAAGATGATAACCTGATGTTCAGCGAGTTCCTCTCCCCCCACCTAACGGGCTGGTCTTTCTCCAGCGCTGTGATACTCGGACATCGCTGAACCTCCCTGCCCCTCTAGGAAGAGCAGTGTCCCGAGATCTCCTGGTAGAGATTTTTCTTTGGGATTGCAGCTAATTTCCCTCATAATAATGCTTTGCAGGAGCCTCCCACGTGATGCTAATTAGCGCCAAGCCTGTCTCTGTATAAGCAGCATTATAGGTAATGATGATTGCAGCCACTCACTCTCCCGGCGTAATTATTCAGCTCCCAGCAGCAAGCCATTTCGGAGTGATTCGCAGCCAGGACCTTGTGCAGGAGCAAGCTGTCTCGCTTGCGAGAGGAGAGGGATTGTAAAAGCAGGGTCTGACGTTGGGCGTTTGACTTGAGCGGTGGCTGGTCACCTCCAGAGCTGGGGTGGGGATGGCTCCGCTTTGCGTCACCCACCGATACAGGGGGTAATGGCATTGCTGGTGGTACCCAGCGCCGAGGGCTTGCTGGAGGAGAGGGTGGTGGTGCTTGGGTCCCAACCTGAGCTCTGGGGACCTGGAACGGGACATCCACCCCTCAGAGGCGTTGGCCTGAGCTCGGGTCGGTCCGCTCAGACGTTTCCCTTCGAGCCTCGCGGCCTGTGTTCAAACAACTGATACAGCCGCGTGTTTACACTGTCAAACAGCACAGCTCTGTCTCCAAACGCTCCTCTTGCGCAATCTGCGCTCTCCGGGTTTCCGCCCCGATCGGGAGCAGCTCTGCCAAGCCGTGACCTAACTGCACCCGGGTCCTGGTGACGGGAGAAGCTGAAGCCTGTCCATGAAGTGGAGCCGGGGCTGTTTAACGCTTTCGGCGCTGCTTCCACCTGGGCAGGGGTCCTGCGGCACGGGGCCGTGGCGTGGAGCTGCTGGAGAGGTGCCGCTTGCTGGCTGCCTTGCTCTGGAGGGGTGGGTTGCAGGTGCAAGGCTTTGGTGCTGCAGCCTTGCAGTTAGGGAGAGGATCACAGCGGCAATTTATTCAGGGTTGTGCTACTGATCCTAATATTTAGGGATTTTTTTTTTTTTCTCCTTTAAAAAGTTGCTCTGACTGTTACTTGGATTCTTGCAAACAAATTAAAAGCCCAGAGTTGTGCCGTTGTTGGTTGCCCAACTTTTGGCAAGCCTTCGGCGTGCTGTGATGAGAAGACCCTTAGCCAAGTGCCCATCATTTCTAGGCTGATACAATTTTTTTTCTTTTTAAGCTCAACGTGAGGCTTGCATAAAGCTCTTAAAATTAGTGTTGCCTTTCAAGCCAAAGGGCCGGAATAAGGTTTACAAGCCATAAAAGCCTCTTATCAAAGTTGATTTCCTCCAACGCACCTTTCATCTTTTATAGTATTTACTTTTCAAATCCTTGAACTTAAAAGGATTAAACAGGTTGAAAGGAAAAAAAAGGAGGGGGAAAGAGAAAACAAGAAAGAAGGAAGATGGATTGAGTATGGATTATGAGAGGCCCACGTAAAATATGAGTTAGGAGAAAGTCTAAACAAAGAGTTGTAATTTTCTGAACTGCTGAAAGTTAAAGTGTGCTGGAGGTTTAACTTTAAGGAATATTTAATTTGTCTGGATTTTTTTTTTTTCTATTTTGAAAATGAATGGAGAAGAGAGCAGCTGACTCTAGGGGGATATGAGGAATTTGTGTTGTTCTACTCGGTCTTCCAACCTCTTTCTGTCCTGCACTGGACAACCGTGTGCGATCTACCCCAGTCAGCTCTTGTCCTGCTGCAAAATCATTTTCCAGGCAAGAAACCTTAGGAAGAAAAACAGAGATCTTGCAGGCAGAGAGCTGCTGAAATAACAAGAGTTGCGAAAGGGATCAGTGATCTCTTCTGTCAAGGAACTAGAAAAGCATCCCGGTGAACTGGAGATGTTTCCAGGACACTTCCCTGGCCACCACCTCCCCTGCAGGGTGGTCTGGTGACGGGGATCGGCAGGAGCAGGTACGGGCAGCAAACCTGCGTTTGCTCTGCGGCTCTGCTGCCGGCTTGCCTGCAGCGTCCGTCCCCGGAGAGGTGCGACCCGAGTCCCCAGCGTAGCCTTGTCGCGCTCCGTCGTTGCTCCGTGCTTCTTCCCCGGCTGTTGGCAACGCCCTCATCCTCCCCCCTCTGTGGGGCTGGGCTGCCACGTTGGCCGAATTCACACCTAGAAAACGCTCTGAGGTTTGCACCCAGACGCTCTGCCCTGCTGCCCTCCGCTCTGCCGTTCCTCGCCCGGCTTTGCAGGAGGCTCTCGTCAACCAAACCCCGAGGGGAAGCGCTGCTGGCAGCTCCTCTTGGCGCGCTCCCCACCCTGGAGGAGCGCATTAAACCTGCTTGCCCCCTCCAGAAGGTTGCAATCAGGGGCTTGGCTGGGCTGGTTATGGGTCACCGGCCGGGTCAGCCCCGGCTGCTGGCTCTGCCTGCCTTGCTGCGGCGAGGTCTGGGGGCAGGTAAAGCAAACACGCCGGGGAGCTCCAGCCAGGAGCGATGCCTGACCTCCCCGGCCCCGAGCATCCGCGGAGGTGGGGGTTTCCTGCGGCCTGCCGGCGTGGTGGACGTTGCGGTGGCTGCCTGCGTGTGGTGAGCGGAGCACAAAGCCGCTGGAGATGGCTGAGCAAAGCGATGCCTCCTTCAAAGCGGATCCATCTTGGGTTTTTCTGGTGCGTTGTGGCTGAAGCGGTCTCCCCAGCCCTGCTCTAGCACGGCGTCCAATGCGTGCGCCCACCGGGCAGCTCCACCACCAGCCGTGGGGTTCACCGGTCGATCAGTATTAGGCTGGTCGCAGCATCCCCTTGGCCAAGGTCTCATCATTTTAGCGTGGGTGGGAGCCGGAGAGGACACGGGGAGAGGCACAGGGGGGTTTGTACCACCCTCGGCTCCTTCAGCGCAGTTTTTTCCTCTATTTTCTTCAGGGAAGGGTCACGCAGGGGGAGCTTACGTGGGCACACACAGCCCTGCGGGACTGTTAATGAGTACCAGATCCTTTAATGATGTACAGGGTGGCCCTCTGATGTATTTCTGGCTGAAATCACCAGTTTTGTGACCAGTGCAGCTCTATGGGGTTGGCCAGCCAGAGGCGTGGGGTGTTGGCATCCTCTGGGGATGCGGTCGGGAGACGTCCCCGTCCTCCTCCCACTGACTCATGCCCGCTCGCTCCTGCAGCCGCATTTTAAACGCTGCTGCTTCAGGCTCTGCTGTGAGGGAGGGCGAATTCCCAGGGTGAAACCAAAGAGCGGAGCTCGGAGGTTAACAGTTAAACCCAGGGCGCCTCAGAAATGTCCCAAATACCTCCCCCGAGACCACAACTGTGAGTCAACCTGCCGCAGCGGGATCCTGAGTCAGGGCGATGGCTGCGGTCTGAAGGGTCATTGGCGTCACGGGGACAGCTCTGGGATGCTCAGGTAGAGCGAGGTCCCGTCTGCCACGTGTTGGGAAGCCTCCTGTGGTGTGTGTGCGTGATGCTTGCAACCCTGTCCTTCGCTGCACAGGGATTAGCGTGAGGGAGGGCAAAGAATGGCAAAAATAATAACCAGGAGTGGTTCAAAGCAGATGCTGCCCTTCCCCGCAGCCCCCATTTCCCACAGGTTTTCTCCGAAATGTCTGTATCAAAAGCATTCCTGTTACTGTTACAGAAAATGTTGGCAGAGCACGTCAAGGGATATGAAAAGACATTGAGACCTTGGTGCCAAAATCCACGTCAGCTGGTGGAGGAGCGGAGGAGCTGGCGTTTGGGGAGGAAAGCGCTTGCAGGGTGCTGCTTCGAGGAAGTATTGGACCTGCCAGGCGTGTTAATCTCTGACCTTCCCAGAAGCGTCCCAAATTGTTTCAACACATTTCAATTACCCGGCTGCGCTGCCCAGAACCGCTCTGAACGCAGCCGCTTCTTCGCCTTTTGGTGGCTCTTGTTGGGGGCTTTTTATTAGATCTCAAGGAAGCAGAAGAAAACCCAATCTGGGACGTATTTACCTGCCTCCGCTTTACCGATCAGCCCCTGCTGCAGCACCGTCCCCCCCGCCCCGAGCTGCAGTGCTCGCTGGAGGTATGGCAGCGCTCCAGGACAAATTACTGGTGCTTCAGGAGCGGCTGCGGAGGCAGCGTTTTGGGTTTGCTTTGTTCCATTTGATGGGTCTGGAGGAGCCCCTCTGGCCTCTGCCGCTTCGGCGGCTGTCAATCTCGCAGGGACGTGCAGTTTGGGACCGCGGGCAGCGGGCTGGCAGGAGGGAGGCCGCTTGCCTGCCCTGTGCTGCTGCTGTTTGAGGGGGGGTAGCTGCATTTTGCAACAGATATGTACAAGGTACCTGCCAAAACCATGCTGGGGGAGGCAGGAACGATGCAGGTGCTGCTTGGCGCAGGCAGGGCGAGGCTGCCTTTGCCCACTGCCTTTGCCCACTGCCTTTGCCCACTGCCTTTGCCCACTGCCTTTGCCCACTGCCTTTGCCCACTGCCTTTGCCCACTGCCTTTGCCTAACGTGGAGCAGCGGCAATGAGGGATAAGGGCAGAGATCAGCAAAGCCAGGGTGCTGTCCTGGGCAGGAGGGGTCCCCGGCAGGAGGGGTCCCCGGCAGGAGGGGTCCCCGGCAGGAGGGAGGCATTGCCCGTGCTGGGCT
Organism: Balaeniceps rex; assembly: GCA_013401315.1. Classification (NCBI taxonomy): domain Eukaryota; kingdom Metazoa; phylum Chordata; class Aves; order Pelecaniformes; family Balaenicipitidae; genus Balaeniceps; species Balaeniceps rex. The sequence continues at coordinate 107,041 of VYZW01045255.1, forward strand.
GCCATCTGCCCCGCTGCCTGCGCTGAGCTCGTTGCAGGCAGCGTGGAGCAGGGGTGGGAGAGCTCTTGGCTCTGCGGTCCAAGCGGGTCCCAGCACCACCCGGCCGCAGGGCAAAGCCCCCTCCAGCCGAAAGCAAACCTGGAGGTGATGCCAGTTAAAAACTCAGCGGCCGCAGGCAGCTTGGGTTTGCCTGCAGAGTGCTGGGGAGCAGCCCTTTCCAGCCAGGTGCGGGGCGTGTTTTTGCAGTGGCGTGTTTTTGCAGTGAATGTTTTGAGGCGGGTGATAAAATGCTTCTAAACTTTCTCCCTTGGAGCAAAATCCTCCAACTGGAGGCTCTTAAACTCTTTGCAAATTGACTGCTGCACATGGCATGCAAATCCCACTGCAGGTGAATGGGACTTTGCCCATTAGGAAGTTAAATCCCTTCTGAAAATGGGACTTGGGTATTTCTTAGAGCCTACTTGTAATTTTACCTTTATTCTCCCTTTATGAGCTGATCTTTTGCTCTGCCATATGGCGAATGTGGCTGTTCTCAGCGGGGTAGGCAGATACGGATGTTTTCCTATCGCTCTGCTGAAGGTATTTGAAAATCTGCTCCTCCTAATTTATAGCATTTCTGGCCCTTGGGGAAACGCGGCTCCTCTGTCCTCGTGCCCTTTACATGCGCCCACCAGCTCGCCTCTGCTGCCCAAGGAACAGGGGAGGTGGCAGCTGAGATGCAGAAGGTTCTAGAAGAGGGTGGGTTTGGCTGGGCAGGGCTCAGCATCGAGCCTATCTTCTCCGCTGAGCTCACCCAGCTTTCCCCCAACCATCCTTACCCTGCGTGGACTCTCCCAAGGGATGCCACCGGTATCCAGCTAGAGCAAGCCAGACCCATGGAGCCAGAAGATGACCCCTGAAGAGGTTGACGTGGGGGCAGAAAAAGCTTTTTGAGCTTTTTTTTGGCTGCATGCGAGCTCTTAGGGAGAGAAGCGAGGACAGAGCCCATCAGAGACACGTTGCTGCGATGGAGACGCTGGTTGAGCCCTGTCGTCCCTTCTGGCTGGTGGGAAATGGTTCCGTGGCTGCCTGGGGTGGGGTTTTTAATTTCTTTTAATGAGCTAAAAGTATTGCAGAGAAACGTGAAGCCCATGGTTGGGTGGGCGCAGGGGAGCCCATGGGTGGCTGGGGCTCTTTCCTCACGCGGCGGCAGGGCTGCGAAGGGAGCCCAGCACCCATCGATTAATTAAAATCTCAACCCCGTGCACAGTCCAGTTTGCCTTGGCTAAAACCAGTGTGAGAAACTTCCTCGCAGCATTTCTGCGTCGTCCAGGCTGAAGTGTTGTCATCCGAGGCTGCTTTGCATGACAATGCCTTGGGCTCTAATTATGCGCAAGGATGCTAATAGGCAGCGAGCGGGCTGGATCTCCATGGGAAAACTATCTGTTTGCAAGGGGCGGGGGGCGCAGAGAAAAAGCAAATCCACCCAAACAAAATAAACCATGACAGTTTGCAAGGGAGGAGGACTGGGGGGCGAGGAAAGGGGACGGGAGGCAGCAGAGGGGTTGAGGAAGGCAAGTTTGAAGCTAAAATAAGGCTCAGTTTTGGCTTTTTATTGGGGTCTGTTCTCAGTGGTAAGAGACATGCCCGTGCTGGGCCTCAGCGGCTCCTGCCGCCCGCGGGACTAAGGCGATGGAAATCGGTTCTGCAGTGCTGATATCTGCGATGATCTTGCGCAAAATCCGGTCTCTCCGATTGCCACGTGTCGAATGAGAGTTGTTCTTGCGGTGCTGTGCAGCTGGATCGCGGGTGGGCAAGTGGGGAGAAACTGAGGCACGGAAGAGCTCAGGCTTGCTTGGGTGCCAGATGTGTGCGTGGGAAGGCTTGGGGGACCCGGTCTTGCTTTTCTTGTGTTCCCAGCGCCTTATGCTCCAGCACTCGCTTGTCCTCCTTGTTTTATTGCTCAAGCACAGCTACGAGGAGCAATCGCTACTTCACAGCTGAAGAAAAGACAGCTGGAAATGCAGGGTTTTGCCCACAGCTGCATTAAGAGGCTGATCTTCCCAGGGGCAGTTGGGTTCTTTCCTAGGATGCCCTGCTGGATTTTCCTTCCTACGTTTGCTGAGAGCGCTTTGCAAAGAGTGGAGTACGGGAGCAAGGCAGCATCATCCACTGTGTCCTCCCGAGTCTTCTGGGCATCGTTTTCCTTCTTTCCCTCCTACTTGGAGAAGGTTGAGGTGACTCTGGGATGGGGAATGTTTGACAGGTCATGGATGGACCTGTCTGAGCTTGGGTTTCCAGGTCCATAAAGCGACAGAGATGGTGACTGTGAGAATGTCGATCCATCCAAGGAGAGGAGCAGGACCTAGAAATTCCCCATTTTACACCAGGGTCTGTCACAGGCTCGTGGTAGGAGAATGGGCCTTGAGGCCTTAGGTTTGGCATCTTCGGAAAAGCAGGCACAATTCCTGGCGCTCTCTGAAGAGCTGCAGGAGGTGCCCGATGACCACGCACCTGACACCTGCTCTGGGTTGTGAGAAAATACGCACGGGCGGAGGCTGCTGAGCGCGTAGTGGTGTTATTAACCCTCGTTGAAATGCGCTCTCACTTAGCAAAAACGAAGAGCGTTAAAGAGCCAGGTGCAAGAGTCTAAGGAGCTTAAACCTTTCGCTCTCTGTTGGTGTTGACGTAGTCATCTGGCTTTAATGATATTGGCATTACCCGCTCTGTCGGCGTTTAAAACGGGGGATGTGTTTTTAATGTCCGGCTTACGGGGATTACTTCTGCGTTGTTTCTTTCTACCCTCCTTGTGTGCCGGGCAAGTCCTGGGTGAGGACAGTCCCCACCCAGCCATCAGCAGCTGCCACCAAAGAAAACACAGCTGAAAACACCTTGGCTGCTTTTTTCCTGCTCAGACCTGGAGCTAAGCAACCTTCTGCTGAGAGCGGCAGGGGTGAAACGCGCTTACGCTACCAGGGTAGGACACCTTGGGTGTTTCTGCATGCAAAAGGGCTCATCATAGAATGGATCATAGAATAGAATCATCGAATGCTTTGGGTTGGAAGGGACCTTTAGAGGCCATCCAGTCCAACCCCCTGCAGTGAGCAGGGACATCTTCAACCAGATCAGGGTGCTCAGAGCCCCGTCCAACCTCACCTGGAATGTTTCCAGGGATGGGGCCTCCACCACCTCTCTGGGCAACCCCTGCCAGTGCTTCACCACCCTCATTGTAAAAAATTTCTTCCTTCTATCCAGCCTAAATCTCCCCTCCTTTAGTTTAAAACCATCACTCCATGCCGATGGCTAAGGCAAGCTGGGGACCACAGCAAGTGCTGGATCTGGAGACCTTCCCCTGCTTTGATGTGAAGGCATCCCACCCTGTTTCGGACACACGGGGTTCGTCTTCTCTGGCCTTCAGCGTGAAACGTGGTCTCCAAACATTGCTGACACTGATGCTGCTTGTTCCCATGAGACAGCTCATCAGGGAAGCGATGGGGTTGCCCAGGTAGCTCCCGCGGGGGTGACGTGCATCTGCCCACCCTCACCCAGTTGAGACCAGTAGGATCTGCTGGGCTGGGAGCGACTTGGGGCCCTCGAGTCTTCCTCGGGCCATCATAGGGATGCTGGGCAGAGAGGAGCCACCTGCTTCCTCGAAATCACCCTCCTGCTATCTCAGTACCGCTGCCTAATCCTTCCCCCCCTAAATTGAGTGCGTGCCAGCCCGATGCTAATGAGCTTGATTGCTCCCCCTTGTTTTACATTGCATCACCGAGAGGAAAATCGGAGCCTGGTTTGCTCCAAATCGTTGGGGTTTGGGGGAGGGAGGGGAGGACGTAAACATCCAGGGCGGATAAGTAATCATCTGCGAATGAAAAACTCTGGGTTTTACTCTGAGAAAAGGGGGATAGACAGACTGACAGACCTGATGACAGACCGAGCTCGAAAGCACCCTGGCCCCACAGTGCGGAGAGATGCCTTATTGTTTGATCTGGCTGTGAGACAGATTAGCAGCCCCAGGTGGAAAGTCATAATCTGCATTTAAATGGGCCGGTTATAAAAGGTAGGGAGCCCAGGAGCCCGCAGCATTATGCTGTGTCTTTAGGACTCCGTAATCTCTCTTTATTTTCTCCGCAGTCTGACCTGGGGGCACGGTTTCTAATTACCAGGTCACCCTGCTAATATTGTCATTTCCAGCCAGTGGGTGTGAAACCATAGCAACGCCACATTTGCTTCCAAGTTTCTAGAGGAATAAAATTTGCCTTTTAATCACTGAAAATGACTGGGTGTCTCCCCACCTCCCCCCCCCGCCCAACTTACTCCTCACTAATGCAATTCACTATCAGGGTTTAAAGATATTTCAGATGGGACCTTTCCAAAGCTTCACCTTGTGGCTGTGGCCAAAGACAAGGGACCCAAGTCTTGGTCTGTGAGGTTGTAGGCTGCAAGTAGGTTGTTTGGGATGCCAAAGCTTCACTAAAGGCATGTGGTGTTCACCAAAGAAACTCTGTACTTTCTCTATAGTGTGCTTTTTATCTTTAAAAAGTTGTGAGTGAGCTGGTGAAAGAGGAAGAAGAGGGTATCGGGCACAACTGAGTTACGTATGGGGGATGTAACCCGTCATCGCACCGTAGGGCTGTTCACGTGTACCTGGTTAGCTTGGCTCAGTTGGGAGGTGACCATCGGGATGGTGGCTCCAACTCATGGATTTCACCTCCCAGTTTGGACAGCTTGGAAAAAGCCCAGGGAGAGTCAGGAGGCACCAGGGCTGGCGTGGTGGGCACGTCCTGTGTTCCGTGGCACGATGGTGTTGGGTTATCTTCCCCTATGCATCTCTGGTAGCTTGGGGCTTCAAAATGTACATCTTTCTGTCCCTCACCTGCATCGCGAGTGCTAAATCAAAGGTGTGTTGAGCCAGGGTTTTGTCCCCTTGGAGCAGACAATAAAAACTTGACTGGGATGAGTCCTAAGAGCTTCAAAACATGGGGAAGCTGGCTTCCAGCTCCCAAGGGCTGTGCCGGCAGCCCTGCGGGACACCCGGTGAAAATCTGCCTTGACGTCGGGAGAAGTTCGCGTCAGGTCTGGGCCGAAGCTCTGCCCCTCGGGCCTTCCTCCCGGCTCCGCACGATGCGTTTACGGGGTTTCAAAAGCAGTTTCTAACTCAAAGCGAGTCAGACGTGAACTGGAATCACGTTGTAAGGTGATTTTCCAGCTGACAGGAGTAGGTTAATTGTAAACTGTCTACTGAAGCTTTAAAACTCCTGTCCAGCCTTATTATTAGCAGTTTAAAATTTATGGAGTGAGACTTTGCTTGGTGATAGTTGGTTTGTGCCCAGACAACGTGTGTAATTAATCCCCACGTTGGGGGAAGGAAAATCAAATGTAAAAGTGTAAGGTGTATTTTTTTTTTTTTCCTATTTTTTTTTCCTCCCCCTTTCCCTCTGACACATCTCGGGGCGTGCAGGGGACCTGGGAGGGCTGCTGGGCAGGGACGCTGTCCTACCTGTGCTGAGCTGGAGGACCACATACGAGTTGTCATCGTGAGCACCGAGGGTTAAATCCTTTCCAGGAGAGAGAAACTTGACTTTGTAATGAAGGAAAACTCCAGGCTGGGGACTAAAACAGTCCCCTGAAACGCCGGGAAATCAGACCGTGAATCTGGGCTCTGTGGAGTGGAGATCCTGATGGGATTTTTAAGGAGGATGATGATGGAGGTGATGCCAGATCCAGGGGTTGGAGCTGAGCTGCTGCAGGGCAGGGGATGGGGCCAGGTTGCCACCGTGCTGGTTGCTCGTCCCGGTACCCCTGCGGCTCGGACTCCGGGTGGGTGTTTTCTGCACGTGGCCGTCTCAGGACGGCCACGCGTTATTCAGCCTGTGGGTTTCCACATGTCGGAGCTACGACCTTGTTAAAATTTTACTTATTTCCAGGCTGAATAGCTGCATCTGTCTGGCTCGGGCAGCCCTTGGACCCGGTTCCGCCTCTCTCTGTCGGGCTGAAGAGCCGCGTTATTGCGTCTCCGCTCCCGGAGCGCTGCGGTTACAGCGCTCGTAAGCTGCACAGACCGAGCTCTCAGACTTTTCTCCCTGTAAAATGTTTCAGTCACTGAAAACTGAGAGCAGCTCCCAGGCAGGTAATTAATTAGAAACGTGAATTTGGAGGCTTGTTTCCCTTCCCTTCCTATAGTTGCTGGTATTTCTTATTTCAAACGATTTTTATTGAGCCTCTTATAAACATGACTCTGTTTTAATGGAGAAATCGCTCCCCTCCCCACCCCAGCTCTACAAACAACGCGTCTCAAAGCTCAAGCTCCTCGCCGTCGATGGTCTCAGCCTCTACGTGCGCGCACAGAAGCGCGCGCACGCGCGCACATGCAGAATTAGACTGGAATTTCGCAGCCGCAGGGTTGGCTGAGCAGCTCTGATCCAGCTCCCCGCGCGTGGGCCAAGCTCCCGTTGACTTCAATAGAGCCTGGCCCGCTTTATGAGCCTTCGGAGCGCAGCGCTGAGCGGGGGCTGCTTGTATAACGGCTGTTGCATGATTAGTATTTGTATTACAATAGCACTTCAGGACCCCGGTTGCGGCTCAGCGCCCCATTAGAGTAGTCCTTGTACAAACACGTAGTAAAGAGGTGGGCTCTGACCCAAGGAGCTAACAATCGAGGTCTTTACGGCCCCCGAGGCACCTTAGGATCAATTATTTATATTACAGTAGCGCTTACGGCATGTCTGTGCCCACGCTGACGTGAGCGGCTGTGGTGTCTGTGGCCTGTTCCTGGGAATTTGGGGATCTGCAGAGCGGGCGACAGCGGGCTTTGCTGCTTGAGCCGTGCACAGCCGCTCTGTAACAACCCATTCCTGCTCCAGAGGGGTTAATTCTGCCACGGAGGCGGCTTTGCCTTCCCCTCCGGGAGGCAGATTGCTGGGGGAGCAGGAGGACACGTTGTTAGCGTGGTCCTGGGTGCGATGGGTGCTGCGTAACCGCTTGCTCCGCCTGTGTCCAGCCGTCTGCCCTCGCACCGCGGGAGCCGGTACTGCAAAGCCAGGGCATGAGGGTGCAGGAGCGATCCTTGCGGGTGGGTGCAGCCCCTGGGTGAGGGTGAGCAGCCCGGCTGGGGGCGGCGGAGGGGACGGCAGCGGCTCGGTGACCTGCAGCGTTACACGGTGCATCCTCAGCACCCGCTTCCCGAGCGGCGAGCTGCTCCGATCCCGCCTGCGCTGCTGTCCGCACCCACAGCCCCGGCCACACCGTTCTGATCATGCGAGGACCTGAAGGGCGGGAGCCTTGTGCTGGAGGGATGGTTAAGGCTTTTTTTTTTCAGTATCCTCTCCGATTCCTTGGACCCGTCTGTGCCTTGTGTCTCTGAAGCTCTCCTCTCTCCCCACCTTTTCCGGATAGGTTTATCTTTACAGCATCGAATCCAAGCATCTTAGTCAAATTCTGCTGGTGTCAGCAGAGAAAGGGGGGCTTGTGTTTGTCCCCCCCTTCCTAAGACACCTCTCCTGGGGTGGCAGCAACTCCGTGCCGGGGGCTGGGGCGTCCCAGCTGCTGAGCACGGTCCGGGAGGGAGCCTAACGCTGAGGTGCGGGGGGGAACCCGGCTTGCTCTTTTCACTTTGACATATAAATCTCCATCTCATTTAACCACCTGACTCCTGGAACCGGGCCCTGAGAAAGGAAAAGAGAAACCCTTGCAAATCTCGCTTGACTTGCAGCAAGCAAGTGATATATCGCCGTTACATGTCCCAAACGGTACAGCTGGGCAGGAGCCGCAGCCGATCCCAGGATCCCGGCACACAGCTGGCTGCGATCTTGCCTTCTCTCTTGGAGAAAGCCCCGGCTTTAATGCGATGTCAACATGAACAGCTGGCTGAGGAAATGCAAATTGAAGCTACATTTCTGAGCAGCTGACACCGCTGCAGGCGGCCGGCACGCAGAGCTGCGTGTGGCTGTAGCCGGCCGGGCGTAGAGCCCGGCACAACGGGGCATTACAGGAGCCCGGGTGGAAGAAGGGATGTGCCACGGGCTCCCCAGGGCCGCTTGGAAACTTTCTCCCCATTCTTTAAAAAAAAAAATATATATCTATAGCTTGGTTTTTTTCCTGAACTGATGAAAAAAGCAAACTCATCACTAAGCCAAAATACAGCCCTGCAGAAGGGAAAGCAGCCAGGCGCACGGCTCAGCCCCGCTCTGCCCACCACCATCCCAACCCTGCGGCTTTCTGCAGGAGCTGGGGGGCTCCACCGATGCCCCCCGCCCTGCCCTGCCCCTGCCCTGCCCGCGGCGCTGCCGGCGCTCCCCGACCCGCCGCGCAGCATTGCAGCGGCCCCGGTGCACATCTGTCCCTGCGCCCGCTCTTATCTGCTGCGGCTCAAACCTGCCCTGCAGCATTGTAAGAGTTCTCTTGAATTATATATATATTTTTTTTTTCCCCCCACCCCTCCTGTTCTGCTTTCTAGCACAAAGTGCCCTGAAGCTTTGCAACTTTTCCAGCGTTTTTCTCTCCCTCGGTGTCCCCCCCGGCCCCCCCATGGGGAGCGCGGAGCCCCGGCGGTGGGTGGGCAGGAAGCTCGGAGCTGCCCGGGGACCCGCGTCCAGCTTGGCTTTCCCGAATGGAGGCCAAGAGCATTAAAGCCCACACCATAAGTAAACAGTGGAGAAATTATAGGTCCAGGGTTGGGTCATGAGCTTTGCTCTTTTGGTTTCTTGCGAGGAAGATCTCCCTCGGATGCTTCCGGATGGACGGTGGAGCCGGCTCACGGAGGGGGGGAGAGAGGGGAGCCGAGCAGGGCTGTGTTGGCACAGAAATGCCACCGCAGCCCCCGGGGGGAACAGCGGGGGCTGAGCCGCGGCTCCTTGCAGCACTGCCCGCTCGGGATCATCCCGGCTCTGCCCCGCTCCCACCCTCCGGTTCTCACTGCGCCCGGTGCGAACTGGGGGAGACGCGAAGGGTCCCTCCCAGCCCAGACCCCCGCAGAGGCAGGCAGGCAATGGCTGTCCCATTTTTGGGACTTTTCCCAGCTTGTTGCTGGGTAACAGCCCAACCCACCCACACGAGCATCAGAAAGACATCAACTGGTTTATTGAATTGTTTGTCCGCAGCCGGCTGCCGCTCTTCGGCAGTGCCGTGCCGGCGATGGGCCTGCCAAACTCTCGCCGGGCGCTTCCTCGCCATAACGCCGGCAGCTGCATTTGTTCTTCATTCCAAAGGAACAGCAAAGCCAAAACTTGCAGCGGGCAAAGTCCGATCGGGGCAGGGGAAACCCGCCACGTGCTGCGGAAAAATGGCTGGGACCAAAGCGTTCCCACCAGCCGCGGTGGCTGATTGCACAGGTAAATAGTGACACTGACCCTAACTAATGCACAAAGTAAATGAATCCCTTTCAGTTAATTGGCTTAAGTGTTACTTGTAGCGAGAGTAAATATTTTACAACGGCGCGGAGGCTTTGCGTTGCAGTCATGAGCTCTTTGTGCTCTGCGCCGGGGCAGCGGCGAGCGGTGTCCTTGCCCCGAGGCGCCCGCGGTGAGCCCGGCTGCTCCGGGGAGCAGGTCTCGCTGCTGGGGTCAGAGGTGGGCTTTTTGGCTGGGGAAGGAGCCTGGAGGGAATAAACTGTTGGCAAAGTAACGCTTTATCAGATCGGTCTCTGTGCCGTGCCCTGTGGGGGCACCCCGAGGTGTCCCGCGACGTGCTCGGCTCACGGCGTGGGGCTGCCGCGTGCTAACGGCGTCTTCCACGCAGGGTCTGGGTCAAGTTCTGACGTTTTTGCAGAAGTTTTTATAAGTGAATAACTGTGCCCTTGGAGGGAACGGAGGGGAGGGGACCCACACGGACCCGTGCTGTCACCAGCGGCCTCTGCAATGATGGGCGCATGCTTCGCAGCGTCTGAAACCAGTGGGGCAGAGAACTTGCGAAGCTCGGTGCAGCTGCGCCCCAGGGCAGGGGTATGGCAAGCGATGCTGCGGGTTGAGGTGGGGTGCGGTGGCAAAGCCACGGGTGGGCTGGATTGCCCGCAGCACCGTGAGCTGCTCCCGAGGAGCAGCGGGGTTTGAAACCAGGCGAGTTTGGAGCAGTGATTTATCGGGGATGGGGTTGGTGGGAAAAGCAATGCCTGGCCGAGCCGGGGGGTCCTCTCCTTGCTGGGGTGCTTGCGCCACGTCTCGGGGACGAGCAATGACATTTCTCTTTGGGGACGATACCTGTCCTACTTGGTTGCTCGGGGGATTGCAGCTCTTTTGGAACAATTTCAGCAGTTTTGGGGAGAGCGCCCCGAAAGCCCAAACCCCCTTGGCAGCTCCTCGCCCCCCGGCTCGCGCTCAGCATCCTCCCAGCTCGGAGCAGACAACCTGCCGGCGAGAGCGGTCGGAGCCGGCGTGGCTTGGGGACGGTTGGAGCTCATTTGTCACCTTTGGAGTTCACGCCCTGGATTGTCACCCTGGACGAGTCTGGTTTTGTCTGTCTCCGAATCCCGTCGCTTTCCTAGCGTCCTGCCAAGGCTTCCCCCGCTCCGGTTTCTGTTTGATGGCCGGGCTCAGGACCGGCGCTGATAAAAGCAGGGGGGGACACCCCAAGCGCCATCGCTGAAGCCAAAACCATCCCGGGGCTTCGGCGTGGCCCCGGCTTTGCCGGCAGGCTGTTAATAAATCAGACGCTGGTGGGGTGTCTAACTTTTAATACAATGCATATTTATTGCAAACAATAATATACAAAAAAAAAAAAAAGGTAAGTTTCACAAAGAGAAGGATCTTGCAAACAAAACAACAAAAAAAAACTTACCTAAAGACAAAATATGATTTAAATGACAGGTCTTTTAAGTTACAGAAATACTTTAAAAAGATCTGCTTTTATACAGAAATAGAAAGATGCCATATTATAAGAGTGCTTTAAGATTTTTTTTCTTCTACTGAATCCCTAAAAAAAAAAAAAGTTAACAAATATATCATTTTTTTAAATAAAAAAAAGTTTGCTGTCTTTTTTAAAAAGCAATCCTTAACTGTTCAGCCACAGCTTCACCAAAGTCAGTGTCCCCACCTCAAGCCAGTTTTGGGGGTAGAAGGCTAAAACGGGGCCGCCCCCGCGGCACGGCCGGGGCGTTGGGTCTCGTCCTCGCACGAGCTCGTGTGGCCCAGAGAGCTGAGGCAGAAAACAAGGCAAATGATTCAGTGATACGCTACATTTGCAATCTTTAGTTTGTACAATTTTTTTTTTTTCCAGTTTATCCTTAAGACAAAAGAAAAAAAAAAATGGAAGAGCACAAGTTTGTACAAACCCAGGACACAGATTCCAAAAAGAATAATAATAATAATAATAAAAAAAAAAAGAATTAAAGAGATAAATAAAGGACTGGTTACAGTTTAGACCATAATTTAACAGGCACGGTTACCTTCCAAATAATGCTCCGACAAATGCAATCGCTTTTGAAAGGCCTTAAAATAGAAGGGAGATTAAAAAAAAAAAAAAGAGAATTGTGATTAAAAACTGCTCTTCTCACAAAATAAATAATTTAAAGTATCCGTGATGTCCCGCAAGCAGAGAGGAGCCCCTGGCTGGGTTTTGCATCAGGCCTGGGTTGATCGGGGGTGGCTGGAGGGGGTCGAGCTCAGCCCCCCCCAGCCCCAGGGACAAGTGATTATCACAGGGCTGCTTTTAAGGCTTCGCAACAGCACTTTTTGCTGGTGTTTATTTTTTTTTTTTTTAGAAAAAATCTTTTTGTTTTTCTTTAAGGCTCAAGATTATTAAAAAATAAAGTTAAAACCTCCTCCTGGCTGGTTTTTGCTATTAGTTAGAAAAATAAAGCCTCTCCCATGCTCGTCCCCGCACAATCTCAGCTCGCGTCTCCCGCGCTGCAGAGCTGGCCACCGCCGAGCCTGACGCCGGCCACTTAACAGAGCTTTGTTCCGAGTTAAAAGCACGCCGGTTTGCTTTTTTATTTTTATTTTTAGAGAAAAAGACGCTTATCTATACAAAAATACCTCTGACTGCAAGAAAACCTAGGACTGCTCCACTAAGTGTCATTTTTTAGCTGTTGGAAAAATAAGAGCATTTTAAAAAAAAAAATCTCTAAAAAATATGTATAAATCCCCTCAAATTGGTAACGATTCATACACAGTACATACTAAAAAATATTTAAAATAGAGAATATTCCTCACAGAGGACTCTTGAGTTTTCTCTTTTTTCCCCCCCGTTTTTTTTTCTTTTTTTCTTTTTTTTTTTTTAATTACTCCTAAAAAAAAAAAAAGTCATTACAAAAGTCCAGAGAACAGACAGCTGAGCTGGTTGGTTAGAAATCTCATCTCCACACCGCGCCCTGGAAGCGGAGTTAAAGTCCAGTCCTTGGAAAGTCTGTACCGAGTTTTGCCGGTTCTCGGAGCGGTCTGGCCACTTCCCGGAGGATGCTGTAGTGCAGAAGGCTCAGGCGCTCTCTCCTCCCCGCCAGCTTTAACTTTAGCGTCTTTTTTTTAATTATTATTTTCATTTCAAAGAAGGAAAAAAAGTCTGAGGAATTCGCCGCTTTTTCTTCTTCTTGCTGCTTTCGTGCTTTTTTATTTTTTTTTTTTAGATACTACTTTTTTTTTATTTTATTTTATTTTTTTTTTTACTAAATGGCTTTAGGGTCTGGTGAGCTGTGTGTAGACGGGCTGTTCCCAGTGCTGCGGGCTGTGGGTCTGGGGGATGGAGGGGACCCCAGAAGTGTCTGCAATGGGGGTGTACATGGGGCGCTGCGTGGGGTTCATGTAGGTGAAGGTGGAGTAGAGGCTGCTGCTCTGGCCGGCGGCGTGGCTGTAGTAGGAGCTGGAGTTCTGGTGGTCGGTGTAGTCGTACTGGGAGCGGGTGATGGTGGGGTAGGAGGAGCTGTAGTGCTGGAGGTTGAAGGAGCTGTAGTTGAGCTGCTGCGGGGAGTGCTGCTGCTGCTCGCTGTAGTGGCTGGGGCTGAGCTGCTCCGTCTTGATGTGCGTCCTCTGCTGCGCCTGGCCCTGCTCGCCGCTCAGCGCCGGCAGCCCGTGCTGCGGCTGCGGCTGGGGCTGCGGCGGGGCCTGCGGCGGCGCCTGCGGCTGCTGCTTGGACATCCAGACGTGGCCGGCCCCGGCTTGCGAGCCCGACGTGCTGCTGATGCCGTAGCTGCCGGTGTAGGTGACCTGGCCGGGCTGCCCGTGGGTGGCCGGGACCCCCGGGTGGCCGTTGGGGGGGAGGTACTGATCGAACTCGTTGACGTCAAAGGTCTCAATGTTGGAGATGACGTCGCTGCTGAGCTCGCCGATGTCCACGTCTCGGAAGTCGATGTGGGGCGGCTGCCGGCCGCCTTCTTGCAGAGGGCGGCCCTCCCGCTTCAGGTCCTGCTTGCCGGGCTGCGCATCCGTCTTGGGGGTGGTGGGGGGCGTGGGGGGGCCCTGTGATTGCCCTGCGGAAGGAAGGAAAGGGCACGGGCGTGAAGGGGGTGTCGCTCCCGCCACGGCCGGGCACCCCTGCGCCTGCGGCTTCCCGAGGCGGGAGGTGCTGCTAGACGCGATAACCCCGTTAATGGTTAACCCACGGTCCGTGGGGCGGCCGGATAACAGCGCCTTGCTTCTGAAAGCAGTTGCGTAGGGTAACACAAACATCTCCAGGTGCGAGGCACACAGGCGCGAGCCCTATCCGCGCTGATCTATCACGCCGGGTAAAATTACCGAGCCTTCAGACACGAGCTGCAAGAGTGGGGCCATCTTTCCCTTTTTTTTTTTTTTTCTTTTTTTTAAAAAGTATGGATTCGCATTTCTCACGGGCAGAGGGGGTGGAAGCAGCCGTGGGGGCTGGCACACATGGGCGAGCGTTCGTGCGTCTGTGCTACGAGCAAGGCTTGGGGGCAGCTCAGCCATCCCCTTCTCGCTGCATTTCTGGGTCTCTCTCCCTCACCGAATCCCAATTTCGGCCTGGTTTGGGACGCAACTTTTCTTAGGTAGCTGTTACTTAACCCCCTCCCCGTAACACCTCGTGGCGCCGCAGGTACCTACCCGAGTGCTCCCCGGGGGAGTGCACCTCACTGATGCTGGAGGACGACTGCGGGGAGTCCGCCTGCAGCGCCTTGAAGATGGCGTTGGGGGAGATGTGGGTTTGCTCGGAGCCCTCCTCCTGCTCCGACTGCCCATTCTTCACAGACTTTCTCCGCCGCGGCTGGTACTTGTAGTCGGGATGGTCCTTCTTGTGCTGCACCCGCAGCCGCTCGGCCTCCTCCACGAAGGGACGCTTCTCGCTCTCGTTCAGCAGCCTGGGGGGGACT
>VYZW01045257.1:3127-14753 GCA_013401315.1 Balaeniceps rex
AGCACTTCCTAGCATGAACTCGCACATAGTGCAGCTGTGTATACTCTGATCTTTTCCATACCTGCCTCTGCAACCTTGAACTGATGTCAAGGAATTAAGAAATATACAATTAGTGGCCTCCTGCCAACATTGTAGTTTAAATGAGTCAGCATTGTATAAAAATCTGGCAGAAACATGGATCAAACTAAGGTCTCCGGTGCGATGTGAACTTTTGTCATTCACGAGACCAATCTTTTTCTTCCTGAAACTCCATCTTTTTTTCCTCTATGTAATTCTGTTACTAGAGAAAATAATAATAATAAAAAAATCCCCTAAATGTATTACCTTCTACACAGCCACAACTCCTCTTCAGGACCTTGTCTTTTGTGCATATTGAATAATGCAGAGAACTCAAGTACAAAACAGTATGTGATCATGTGTTTGAAGACTTTATCATAAAACATAAATGTAAGAGGAACAAATTAAGGTTGTGCAGAAAACCATAAATCCAATATTGCTTCAGCTTCTGGTAATTGACTTTCTAACTCAGTTACTATTCTTTTAATAGTAGCTTTTAAGGTTGCTGGCCTTTTTTTAGTAGGAAAAAAGTAAAGCAAATTCAACTGGAAGCAATAACATGCAAGTCAAACCTGTATACCAGAAGGGCGGAAATCCTGACACTTGAACTCGGGAGCATGTCTCGTGCTGAAGGACTAACTACATTGCTGACAATGGGAGATAGCTGCTGCTCTAGGGAAGAGGAGATGGAAAGCTGTTGGCTATGGTCTACTTCTACTCGCACTTCTCTTTGTCCCTCACCCAGACAGACTGTCTGGGTTCCCAGTGTAGCATGCTCAGTTGCTGCTGTCGCTTTAGTAGTGTTATAGCCTTAGTCTTTTAATAGAATGAGTGCTGATAAATATTTTGAATTGTTCTGGAACAGAATAGTGACAAATACTTGATGAAATCTGGGTACTTCTCTCCACTAGTTCTACGCAGAATTTAGATATCTGTTCAATCAGCATTTTGACAGCTTGCCACATAATTGCCAGCAGCACAGGTAACAGAAGGTAATGGACTGGTTTTTCCTCCAAAAATATATATTTTGGACAAAGTGAATGGAACTTCAGTAGAAAAAAAAAAAGACACATCTTCAGCCACAGGGTTTTAGCCCTGCAGAATATTCAATCCCTCTTTCAAACAACATAAGTGTTAATAGCTCTTAAAAAAAGGATAAATAAATCAGAAGCAAGTCCTATAACAAAAAGTGTGAGGCCTTCTAAGTATAGGCAGCAGTAGGTATTTACTACCTAGCTATTACAAGCAGGTTTTGAAAGCAATCGGGTCAGGGCCTGTCTTAGAAGTGCTGCACCTACTGCTTCCTTCAAAAAATTCCGTGTAATATGATATTGCCAGACTGAACTCCATGGACACACATGATGGCAGACAGCCATCATGGGGATTATCTAATATCACCTAGGGATCATTTAATTATTTAATACCACTCAGCTGAAATAAAATACCCTTGCCATTCTGAGAAAGCAGTATTACAATGGACCCAGAAAAGATCAACAAAACCCAGGAACAAATTGTTTTGTGGAAAGTGTTCACATTTTTTAGAAGCTCTAATCTGTACAACTGTCTTGTCTAAAATCTATCACTGAAAAAAAGTTATTCTCCAAGTGGAGATGAAGTCATCTTTCCCCAGGTGAATATTATTTTGCGTAGTACACTGAAACAAATATGATTACCATTACATCAGACAATATAAATAAAGTTGCAGTGTCATTATTTCTCCTGTTTGCATAATGGTTAATGAAATTGGGAGCAAGAAGTATGTGGGAGGATACAAACACAAAAGTTCCCATTCTCACAGATTTGAGGGGAAGCACAGCAGCTTATTAGCTAAGAAAAAGCTGGGACCAAATAGACCATGTGGATTCTACCCTATTATTTAAAAGCAACAGTTTATAGCTTTAACATCCTTTTTCTTTTCCAGGTATGACATGCAGAGCTGCATTTGCAAGACCAGATAACATGAACAAAGATAAAAATAGTGTCAGTGTCCATCTATGATCCTATAATTCTAAAGTGTCAGTTAACAAAGAAATTGAATACAAAACAAGTAAAAAAAAAAAAAAAAGGCCAAACCTACAGGCAAACTATGTAGCTTTATGCAAGCTGCATGACTGACATAAGCTATTTACCATTTTATCAGTGATTGAATAATAGAAGCAGGTGTTCCTACTGGTCTAGGCAGAATACTCTCGCTAAACATTTTCTAAATCTATCGCTCTTGTATCAGTGATGCATTGTGTTGCTGTATTTTCCAGGGCCTAAGTTATGAAATAAATTCACAATACACCAGCTAAGAATCAACCAGCAATGCTTATATCTCAGGTACTGTAAGCTATTAATTCTTCATTTAGGGAAAATGAATTCAGTTCATCCAAAGAGTATTTTCCTTTAAGTTTTTATGTACAGTGCCTAGCAACGGTCTGTATGTAAACCATGAACAGAAATAACAATTTTAACAATTACTATTTTCTTATGGACTTCAAGAAGAAGAAAAAGAAGAACGTGCAAATAATAAAATAATTCAAAACTATCTATCTGTATGTTTTAGAACACTGCAGCTTTCACATACAGTTTTGAATGCTCCGAAAAATAAACATATTTAGGAACATTTCTAGTACATGCTTACTCTTTCTTTTTTTTGTTTGTTTGTTTGTTTGTTTGTTTTTTAAATTAAAAAACCTGTGGACATAAAGTAAGCATTTATCTAATACATGCTGAAATATTACTTATACCTATTCTTTTGATGCATTCATCACCAAGCAGCAAAGATGGTAATGACACACATATACAAGAATTTTTAGCTTCATAAAGTTTCAGATCTATCTCTTTATATCCATATTAATGCTGCCTTTAAGAGCAAAGATGATCTTGCTCTTTTCACCCACCATCCCTTCCCACACTAAAGGCTATTTCCTTCAAAAACTGTAGTTCATAGTAAAGTACCTTACAAACTTTTTTTGCATTTTATTCCTCAACCTATAATTTAGCAACATACAATTGTTTAAGAAAATTATCAAAACAATAAAATATCTTTCAAAATGTTTGTTACGATGTCATGGAAACCTGTTTACTTATTAGCAGTTCATCAATAAAGTGGGATAGTTCTGTATATTGCTATCTCTTATACCTGTGAAATCACAGGCATATACACATACTTCGTGAGCAACGGAAAATGTACATATTCATAGAAAGTAAAATAAAAATACCAGATCTGATTTATTCAATTTTCTGTAGCTAGAAAAGAAAACAATCTGATCGGACTATTTATGGAAAAAGACAGAACGAGTGAAATAAAACTAGGTCATAATGCAACAAACAGTAAAGTTGAAAGTGGGGCTAAACTTGTACACTCTATCAGCTGGAGTTCAGGTCATTTAGAGCAGATTTGGAAATGAATGGATGTCATAGATTTTTGTCAGATTCTGATTTCAATTTATGTGGTGAATTAGTGTCTTCTAGATCATCCCCAAGCTCAACCAACAAAAAATATTTTCTTCAGAGGAGAACGCTAACTTTAAACTCATAATTCAAACATTACCTTCTAAAAGTACATTCGGTACAGTGTTCACTATGTCTGCTTATTAAATTAAATATGTTCTAGGTTCTCTTGTCATCCCTCCAATGCTTGCTCATCATACCTAATATGCCCAGGTATTTAGCTCTTCACTATATTTGCACTTAATTTTTATTTGCTACTATTGACTCTATTGTTATTGTACATAACATCAAAAATGCTGCCTCCTTTTACTGCTTCTTAGTCTTGCATGACACTGTTTGACACTAAAAGGCACTACAGACCAAGCAAGAATTAAAAACCAAGTCTTTGGTTTATAAGAAGCTAGTAAGAACAGCGCACTATAGCTCTACATAGAGTCAAAACCTTCACCACTGTAGGTATGACCAATGAGCCACTGCTGTCTTTTTACAGATGAGGGTGTTGCAAGACCTTCAATTTTGCTGGTGGTAATGGTGTTGCAAGTGTTGAATAACTATGAAGAAATTTGGCATATAGTGCAACACACATCCAAATTACCCTATGGAAACCTTTCTGAAAATAAGGGTAGCTTTTTGACTAAGCAATGCTTTTTTTTTTAAAAAAAAGGACAATTTTCTGTGGAAAATTTAAAGAAAACAAATAAAAGCCCCACCTTTGTCTTTCTGTTAGACAGAAAGATGAAAAACTGTGCCCACCTTCCCTCTTAATCCTCTGCCACTCACCTTCTGGACTGTCTGAGCAGCTCTAGTTTCAATCCAGAGAGAGAAATGATGATTTTTTGCAAATATTTTCTGCTGTCTTCTTTAAAAATCCCTCCTCGCATCCCCCTCTCTATCTGCATGGAGTCCACTGCAGCAGGAATACTGCTCCAGAGCTGCCATGGGGCTAGAGAGCAAGAGCTGGAATAGAAGGGTATAGAGAGAGAGATACATATGGTCTTGGTGGTCTATCTGACTATTCTGTCTGTTTCCCCATGAGTAAGTATTGGATGGAGCATGATAGCTCCTTTTAGTATTTACTGAGGCTGCCAGCCCCCTTCCAAGTACATGACTTGGGCTTATGTGTGCTCTTTTTGCAGGGCTTTGCACTCTCCAAGGATCTCAGCATCATGCATCCCACACTATAGGAAATCTGTCTCTTCCAAGAGGAATGCAGGGTTTCTGGGTACCATAGGCATACAGCACTCAGCCATGTTTTGAAGCAGAAGCACAGCTCAACGTCCAGAAAAAGGAAGCATTCCCTTTTTCTGAACAGGATTTCTATCCTGAGATTGATAATTGATTCCCAGCAAAATACTGTCTTGTAGAAGCTGGTGTGTTTTCATGAGAAGCGTCTATGTGATCAATTTTCCCAGGGAGTATTAAAAAAACTCCCAACAAACTCTAGCTGCAGCTTCTTAACCAAGCAGATATGGATATGGATATCTATGCACAGAACACCTGTATTTCTTTCTCAGTGGGGTAGAATGTGATTTAACTTGTGCATGTACTAAAAGTCATAGAGGGTTAGCAAACACCTTTTTAATTCCTGGATCATTTTACTATGTTGCTGTCCTGGTTTTGGCTGGGTTAGAGTTAATTTTCTTCCTAGTAGCTAGCATAGTGCTGTGTTCTGGATTTAGTGTAAGAATAATGCTGATAACACACTGATGTTTTAGTTGTTGCTAAGTAGTGCTTAGGCTAGTCAAGGACTTTCTTTTTCAGCTTCCCATGCTCTGCCAGGTGCACAAGAAACTGGGAGGGGGCACGGCCCAAGATAGTTGATCCAAACTGACCAAAGCGCTATTCCATACCATATGATGTCATGCTCAGTGTATAAACTGGGGGGAGTTGGCGGGGGGAGCAATCGCTGCTCGGGAACTGGCTGGGCGTCAGTTGGTGGGTGTTGGGCGGTTGCATCACTTCCCCCCCCCGCCCCGGGTTTTGTTTCTCTCTCTCTCTCGTTCTCCTTTTCATTCCAATTTTATTACTATCATTATTATTATTACTTTATTTCCATTATTAAACTGTTTTTATCTCAACCCGCGAGTTTTCTTTTGCCCTGCCGATTCTCTCCCCCATCCCACCAGGGAGGGGGAGGGGGAGCGAGCGGCTGTGTGGTGCTCAGTTGCCGACTGGGGCTAAACCACGACAGTTGCCTATTACTTCATGGTCCCTTGAGAATAGCTTAAAGTTTTATGAACATTCAAAACAAATTTCTATTAGACTAAGTGAACCACCTGTTACTGATGTTTTTTTAATAACTCTCTTGGAGTATACTAGAGGTGACTCAATTAAATTAGCTTGAAATGTGTGCTTATTCTTGTCCAGTAAAACAATTTATTGAGAGTCTTTTGTGTTCATAACCAACCTTGGTAGCAATCCATTTCCAGTTGCAAGTCAAGACAGCACCAGCCCTTAATGTTCTTATAAACAAATGGTTTAACAATTGGGAGCTAATTGTCACAGTGGGACAGCTTGGGAAGCTTGTAATCAGGCCTGTATTGTCACAATTCATTTTCTTATTGTAGCAAAATAATAACCTCAGGAGCCCTTTTGAATTAAGAAATCCCACTTTATACTCATAGATGCTCAGTCTATGCACTTTAAATCAGATTCAGTAATTTTAGACCACCTTAATCTCCTCAAAATCAACAGCCAACATTTTCTTGCTATGTCTGGGAATGACACTTCAGCAATAAAATCCCATTTCCAAAAAATGGATGGGATACATTCAGTGCCAAATTACTTGTAATATTTTACAGATTTACTCCACTACAACTTTACTACAAATCCTACAAAATCAGTGCTTATTTAAACCACAGGTGTGTTTATAGACAAGCAGATACTGTAAATCATAGCCAGGATCCAACTGGTAAAATAAACTTACTTGCAAAAGATATCTCTTCTAGGAGTATACTAATAAATCCAAACCTAACTTTCAATGTATCTAAATTCAGGGTACAAGAGTGCTTGAGATTTTTTGAAATAAACTATTTTCCATTCACTCAACCTCACCTTCTCCATGTTTTTCTTCATTTATTTTCAACTAATCCTATAATACTACTAAGATTTTTAACAAAGAAAACTATAAACATATTCAAACAATCCATTTAAAGTTAAAAAGAGACCCTTCTCCACAAGAGCTTAAAAAAAAATCACTAATTAAAGCAACACTTTCAAAACTTCAGAAAATCAAAGTTGCAAAAAAAACCTCAAACCACCAGCCCAAGGCTTCTATTATTGTTTACAATTGTCCAGATAAGAAATCCATTTGCCAGTTTGGTGGGACTCACAGTCTTTGCTTTAAAAAAGGCCTGGGACTACCGTAGAAGGGTTGTCAGGCACTGGAACTCAGCTCCCTTATTAGAGCCATGTGATAAGCTTGCAAAACACATCTATTCCAGCTGAGTTGGAAGTATTTGGTTTCTTACTTACATAGACACTGACTTTCCCCTGTACATTTTGAACAAATGGAAGTAATTCAGAAAATTAAAATGGTCATATATTCACTGGCTTCCGTTCAGAGAAGAAATGATATGCCCACTGAAAACAAAATTAGAATTGTTTCTACATTGGTTTGTGGGTGCAAGTTGTGTCCTTTACAATTCATTCTGGACACAACGTTTAGATGTAATATTTTTTCCTCCATCTATGAGAAAACGTCTAAATTATTTTATCTGCACCAAGCCAAGACTATTATGGAAAATCCTAGTTATTAAACCAGCCCTACTGGAATTTCACATTAAATTCCAAAGAAGAAGAAAGCAATTTTGTCAACTACGTTTTCAGAGATCATGTTTAGCCGCTCTTCTTACCGTACCAAATTGAGTTAGTACATCCATCCCATTGAGAACATGTACTTAAGAACTAGCTGGTGTCTCCTAATTATCATTTCTTCTTGTAAAAGAAAAATGACTAAATCCTAAAGCACTTATTCTATGTTTATTTGGTGTTTCTTATTAAGACAAATGTGTAAAACCTGAGTGTTTCATTTGCCAAAGTTTGGCAATTACTATTCCTAGTAATTTTAAAATTAAAAATAAAACACTGATTATACCCAAATATAATCTCAATATGCTTTTAACCCCTTGTTCCACCAAACCCAAAACAAAACAAATCTAGCCCCAAATCTCAAAACAAACAATACCACTTGTTATTATCCCAGAAGTTTCTAGGTAATGAAAAAAAAATTCTCATGATGACTGCTCTTTATGCACCTGATCTCTTGACCCAGGTTTCAAGGCGGTTGTTGGTTCAGAACTTTGTGCATTTCTGCCTGGGCTTTCTGCATCCTAAATATTCTAGCTGGTGTTTTTCCCACTGGTTCTTAAGAAAAGAACTATTTTTTTTTTTAAAGTGTTCCAAAGACTAATCATAGAGGAAATGAGAAAATGAGATAGATGGAGAGCCAGAATACGTCATTAAGTCAGGACAACATTGTAAGCTTTAGAATCAATGAACAGAATCAAAACATTATTTGGATGCCATTATACAGTATGAAATGGATTTTTTTCTAAAGAGGAATTGCAACCTTGAAACAGAAACAGCAGGGAGAGGTGATTTCATTGTATAAGATTTTAGTTCTGATTTGTACTATTAAGTTTTGTTAAACACAATACGTTTACTTTTGTTTCCTAGATTGTGTGGAGTAAACAATGACATTCAGTAGTCATGTTCTAGAGAAAAAAAATATATAGTATGCCCCTTTGGTGAAACCGTTTTTAAATTCTAATAGAATTTCAAGGTTATTATCTATTTCAGATCAACACCGGAGGTCAGAGTTCACAGCAGCCAGAATTTACAAACCTCCAATGGGTTTTGATTGACAGCAATCAGCATCTCTTCAGCATCACTGAGGGAACAAAGTACAGGTCAAGACAGCAGGCGATTTCATCTGTCATTTTTAATTATCTAAATGATATTCACAGACAAAACCTTTCCCATCCATCAGGGCATCGCATTACCATAGACAATGTTTGTTTAAAGAAGAGGCCATAAAATCAAACAATTATGAATGCAGACAAGCCTTGCTATTGACTGCATAAATAATCAAGTGAGATTTCCAAAACTCTCTGCTAATGAATTGGTAGATTGCTGGCAGGAAGTGGCAAGTAATAATACAGACAACAATCTAATGTTCTTATTGACTTTTACTAAAGCTTGGCTACAGTAGCAAAGATCCGAAAATGACGTCAAGTAAGGTTTCCATAGGAGCCGTATTGATATCAGTACACTGCTAAAATACAAGTAGTTAACTCCTGACCAGCAGGAGTAGGACCAGCAATCCCCTGAGAGAGCTGAAACACTAGCAGTACAATACATCATAAGCTGAGCCAACAGCCTCAGGGCTCCAACAATGTTACTGCACAGGCAAGGGTCCCTTCTTTTGCCAGTCTAATCCACAATAATTCAACTGCAACCCCAAAAATTAACTCCCTTTGAGTCTGTTACATGAGTAAATAAACATCTGTAAACTGAGATTGAAAAGTATACATCTAATACTGCTATGAAAAATATGGTGTGCAGAATACAGTCTATTAGAATGGACTCAAGCTTTCTCATCCTGATGTCCCCAATAGGTTAACAAAAGTCACAAACAGTTTAAAGGCCAGAATCACAGGTGACATAAATCACCACAAGTCTGTTGCTCCATTTACACTATCATGCCTACATTTCATTAACTATAATCATAGGTAACTAAATGGCCCAAATGTTAATGACAGTATTGGTTTCATAAATCAGAAAAAAGCAGAAAATGATCTTTTCTGCTGAAGCCCAACATGGCAAAACTAGTAAGAATCTTTTTCCCAGGTTCTAATAATCTAACATGAGACCTCTTTCAGGAAAAAAGAAGGTACAGAAAGGTGATACGTGAAACGTGCAGACTGCCTCCATTCAGTGGGGCAAAGCTTAAGATGTCTTTTCTCGCACTAGGAAATACTGGAGAAGGATCTTCTCTGGGTAAAGGAATTAGGGTTGACTCCAGATGCACTGTGAAGACAATAGCCAGGTAGGTGTACAACACAAAGTAAGAGTGAGAGTTTTCTGCAAAGTGCATAAGGACGGTTATTGAGTGAGAGAGCGAACAGCAGAAACATTTCCCCTCATTACCACACCTAGACCAGATTGCTGTCAGCATGTAATTCTAGTTTCTTTCAACTGAAAGCGTATCCCTAACACTGCAGGTCTCACACTTCTCACCCATATGATGTCCCTGGAACAGTATGGAGCAAAAAAGCTGTTTTGTACTTCAGAATCTCAGTAGTTTTTCCTGCCAAACAAAATAAGCCAATCTACATTTGCAAAATCTTTAACTGCCAGCTGTGTTTCTGGGACTGTCCTTCACATCCGTTGTGTCTGAATGAACCCAAACTAGCTCACTGATCATCTCATATTAGTTCAATCACATTTTTCAAATCTTTATTAGCTCTTAATGATCTTTCACAGATGTTAAAGGATGACACTGGACCGATCTCAATGGGATTCCAAAAAGCAAGGTTTTAAAAGGAAAAATGGAAAAAGCTCATGATCCAGAGAGATAAGGCCTATCATTATATTTGATCTTGGTTCACAGAAAAAAAAATGCGATGTCTAATTAGTCCCATGTAACCTACCTCCTGGCCTAAAAAATTAGTGGAAAACTCTTCCCTTCCCCTTCAGCCCCCCACCCCCCACATACTGGTTTTAATTATCTTCAAAGAGTACAACTGATTCTCACCAAGCTTGGTCATGAAAACTAAACAGACATTGCAGATAGTATCTTTCTACTGCAGTTTTCCCCCTTGAACACATAATTGGTAATGAATGCAAGGCATCACATTTTTACAAAGTGTTGTGGAACTGTTTCTAAAATCCCACTCAGAATTTCTTCTCAGTAGGTAATACGGTATAGCTTGCTGTCTCATGCTGGTAACCAGACAACAAAAACCTTAAGATTGCAGTAATGGCTTACAGCTCCTAGAACCTAGTCTTTTAGTTCAAGTCCCACAGGTTCAGGTTTTGAGCCTCAGGAATACCTCGTCAGTATTTCTTCTCATCAGCTCGCAAAGGTGACTGTGATACCCTAAATTCACCATGAATTGATGTCTGATAGAGTATAATGTATTTATGCCAACAGAAGTCAGTCTAGATCTGACTGGAGTCAAGGCACTGCCAATCTAAATAAACAATACAGTTCAATATTAGAACATTTTTTCTTTAGTTTGAATGAAGAGGTTAGTTATCCCTCAGTTCAGATCTGGGTAACTTGACTGCAGCTGTATATTTCAATGGGAGAGAGATGCATGTAATTCAGATTTACATTAATGATTCTGGGTCATGGAAAGATCTGAGTTTCTACAGAAGGCAAATACAACTAATAACTGCACTGAAATTATTCTAACTACAGGTGTTCCGATATAAGATACCCTTAGCAACCACTGCTAAAACTGTACACACAGTAACTTGGTGATTATCTTCCCAAATATGAAGAACTTTGGCCTATGCATTTCACAAGGAAGCTTTTGCCAATCTTTTATTTGTTTTATTTTGCAAGTTTAATACCATGATTTATGGAGATTTACCTTCTCTTCCCCATAGGAATTACTTTTTGTACTACTAACATTGTAAAAGAGGCTTAAAGTTTATATTCACCCTATCACAATATATTTTTGCAATATTTTATTGTAATGTCCTATGGATAAATATCTCAGGGTTGCTAGAAAGACATCTCCTTTCCCCTAGGAAAACATACTGTTTTTTAAAAATCCTAAGATATATAAAAAATATTTTAAAATGTTTTGTGAAGAATGGCTCTCTAAAGTATTAAGTTGTGTTTGATAATATTCCTTCCTTTACTAAAGCAATCATTTACATCATGGACACTCTGAATTAAAATAATCCATCAATGCATCATAGTTTGGTTGCAGGCAGTAACACAAAGGAGAATGCCATGGCAACAAACCAATGGAACTACAGAAGTTTCATAGTTTCAGCAGAAACAGGGAGTCTCAGCTAGGTGTCTTTCTCAGAGAAGCAGCTGCGAATATTTACATGAAACACTACTTTTAGAAATTACATTTAGAAAGTTTTTAATAGGACACAAACCAGATTT
>VYZW01045259.1:1507-51313 GCA_013401315.1 Balaeniceps rex
GGGAAAAAAAAAAAAAAAAAAAAAAAAGGCATCGTGTTTGTGTCGAGCAAAGTTTGCAGCGCTGGAAGATTCCCGGTGGGATATTGCTGTTGTTTTTCCTTACGGAGTCAAGCGTAGAAATAATCAGCGTGCGCAAGCGAACAGCCGCCTGCCCGCCGGTATTTGGTTTGTTCGTATAAAACCACTTCTACTCGCATCCCACGAGGAGTTTCGGAGAGATACGAAGCCTCTCAACCCCCTGGGCAAATACAACCAACCTCAAGAGGATACTGGACGGCAGATTTCCCCTACCTGCTCACCCCAAATCCTTGGCTCGGACGGCGGCGGCGCGGGTCCTTCCCTGCCTGTAAACACGATTCGCTTTACTGGGGTCTTACTGAGAACCGGCGGGGCAGCGCTGGAGGTTTTGCTCGGACTTTATTGGTTTCTTGCTCCCTAATTCACAGTTTGAACGCCTGCGTGACAGAGTAAGGGCTCGGCAAGGAGAGGGAAGAGCCGCGGGGAGGGAGGGGAGGAGGCGATGGCGGCGAAGGGCTCGGGCCGCATTATCTTTTTGCTCGCACAAAGTACAAGGCATTTGTTTTGGGATAGTATTTCACGTTTTGTTTCTTGTCCATGAGGCCACCGAATATGATTAACTCCCCTCTGCCTTGCACCACCGTGTGTAAACTGGTTTCGGGCGGCCCCACCACCGAACTGCTGTTGAACACTTTCCATTTGACTCGTCCTTTTTCCTTGGTGTCTTTAATGTCCAGCACGTACATCTGCATGGGTTTGCAGTTCATGCTCTGGTATAAAGGCTTCCCCACGTTGAGGGATTGGGGAGGGTGGTGGCCCAGGCGGCGGGCGATGGGAGGTAAGGAATGGCCGTCGCCTTGGGTAGAGCCCGGACGCGCCGCCGAGCCCGTCTCGGCACCCGGGGACCCCGGGGAAGAAGCCAGGGGAGGGCTCAACGCCGCAGAAGCCGAGGAGCCTTTGGAAGAGAGGGCTTTGACGGCCTCCAAGCTCCTCCGGAGCGCGCCGGGGGAGACGGCTCCCGGGAGGGAGCTGGTGACGTGGGGCGGCGTGTGGATGCCGTTGGTCTGCTCGGGGGGGTTCCTCACACTCGCACCGACTGTCCTGCCCTCCACACCATCCATCTGGCAGATGATGGAAGCCGGTTTCTGTTCCCAGCTCAAGTCGACGGATCCCAAACGCAGGTCTTTCTGCTCCGGCAGCGATCCCCGTCGTGGCGCCAGGGCGAGCCCCACTTTTAGGTCGTATCCTTCAGCGGCGGAAGGCGTGCTGGGCGATACGACCTGCACGGGGCTGTCCAAGGAGGCACCGCCGGCCGCCGTGGCTCCGGGCGATAAACTCCCACCGTTGAGTACAGGGGAACTGTCGCCTCTGGCTGGGGAGAGGCTGCCTTCCCGGGATCCCGAGGGGGTTTGCCTCTGCGCTCTGGGTCGCAAGGTGCCCCAGCGGCCGTTGACGCAGGGAGCCTCGTCCGCGTTCCTGACGGGAGATTGAGAGCGGTATTCCCGCGTTTCGGGGACCAGGGCGGGCGGCATGGCGCTGATGGGAGAGGGGCGAGAGTTCAGGCTGGGACTCAGCGGGGCTCTCCCGCTGGGAGCTTGGCTAAAGACCACAACGCACTGTCCCACCTGGAAGAGGAGAAGGGGAGGTAACAGGTTACAAAACCGCAGGATGACCCTTCGCGCTGTATTGGGGAAAAAATTGGGGGGTACGGAGGGTTCTGGGCAGGCAATAAAGACCAAGGGATGTATACGAGAGAGCAGAGACCCCACGGCGTCCGTACCCTGCAGGCAGGATGGCACCACAGCTCCGGGGCTCCGTGGTCTTCGTTCTCCACCTTGAGCGGCTGCCACGTCCAGGGGTTCGCGTGCATGTGCAGTAACCAGGCGTCTTTAAACAGCTGTGAAGAAAAGCATGACAGATTTAGGAGCCCGGTTTGAGATTTACGAGCCCGGCTTGCTGCCGACATCATCCCATCAGAGGTAGGCGCGGTGCTCGGCTGCTGCAGACAGAGGAATGGTGACCCAGATCAGGATCTGACCGCCCAGGCGTGACTACACCCTACTACGGCCATGGACAAATCCCTTCATCTCCATCTTCTACCCCAGTATAAAATCAGGGCTAATTCTTCCGAGGCTCAATTAACCTCGGCGAGCTGCTCAGATAGCGCCTGGGGTGCTTTTTTCTTAATTAAAGCAGCTCTAGCAATAGCTAGACAGCTTCTCTGGAAAATTTACTGCGTGGGTGTCCAGATTCGCAGGATAAAATGCCACCCGGGTAACGTGCAGAGTCCCCCCTCTCCCCAGTCCAGCACTCGGGGCTCGGTTACAGCGAGACGCGTGCAGTCCGTGCCCACGCTCTCCCCAGGGTACTTACGGCATTGGGACCACCACAGCCACCGAGGATTAAAATGGTTTCGTTGTCTATCACGATCTGGAGGGGACAAAGAACAGCGTTTCAGACCAGGAAGGATGTGAAACCATCCCTGGCGCTTTCGGCAAAGCCTCCAAGCGCAGGCAGAGCCAGGTTACGGCTTCTCAGCCGCGCAGACGCTGCCGAATTTTATCCGCCCCGGGATGAGGAGCGGAGCTGGGATGAAGAGCCGGTTTTGCTGGGCCCGAGGCAAAGCCGGCTGCAGGGTTCACCCCACTGCCTTGTCCCAAACCCGTTCCTCTTACAGAGGTGAGCAATCGCCCTTCCTGAAGCTGAGCCAAACGGCAAGGGACTCGACATCCCTCTTCACTAAAGAGGTGAGGGTGGAAGGATTGTCTGCGAGGGCACGTGCCTGCAGCAATATTTGTCAGATGCTGGTAGCGGGTGAGCTAGTCCCCCGGTCTGCTTTTCCAGTGGATGGAGAGAAAGGCACGTTCAAGCACGACCCATCCGATCTCTTTTTGGGTGCCCTGCTGAGACGATCTGCGTGCTGGGCACCACTGACCGTCCTGCTGGGGACCATAAAGGGAAGGCAGGGATGCCAGCTGCGACGGAGACACCCGCATCGAGCCGGGTGATTCCCACAAGCTCCCTGCCCTGGGCAGGCAATAAAACAGGCGCTGCCAGACCTGTGCTTTGAGCGGGTACAATCCAGAGTCGCTGGAACCGAGAACCAGGAGCGCGGAGCGATCAAAAGGGCCCCAAGCCAAACCAACTTGTGATAACACTTCATTGATCTTAAACGCCACGGGGAACGATCGCTGGGTGAAAACAGCAATTTGTTTTTTTTAGAAATGCTCATTAGAGTTCTGAGTCATGTGCAAGACACAGCACAGTACCTGCCTGAGTGTCAGGGAGATTAAAAGTGCACCCTCATGGAACAGATGGCTAGAGAAAACAAGGGCCCGTCGGGCAAAGGCTGCAAAGATAACTTGGAAATTGGGCGCTAGCTTTCAGGCAGCCTGCAGAGAGCTGCCTGGAAGCTGGAAATTAAGCCGTGTCTGGTTTATCTTTGGCAGCACGCGTCGGTGCTGAGCTAGCGAAGGAGAGCTCACCTGAGACTGGCCACCTCGGGGGTGAGGGCTGGGCCCAGAGATGTTGGGCTTGGACCAAGCCCACTGCTCGAGATCCAGCACCCAGACGTCGTTGCTCCTGCAGGGACGAGACAACAAGCGTTGACGATACAACCAGGACCTCTGGGTGTCTGAAACATGGGTTCAGGGCAGAGTTTTATGGCAGAATTGGGTTTTTCGTGGGCTGGAGCCTCGAGGGGATTCGCCGTGAGAGGCGAAGGGTGTGCTAAGGCAGCAGGCAGACCCTAAAACTCCGCGGAGATTTCCTTCCAAAACGCTACGAGCTACCCCGGGACCACCACAACTCGCTCCTCGCTTGCAGGAGCACTTGTGAAACGCCCTCACCCCAAGCTTACATTTGCCGAGATCCTAGCGAACCCCCGAAGACGATCATTTTGTCTTCGATGACACAGGAGGAGTGTCCTGCCATGGGAGGGGGGCCGTGGGTGGTCACGATGCAGTTCCACCTGGGGAAAGGAGGAGGAAGACGTTCACCATCAGGTAGGATGAATGGCAAAATGAAAAATCCCAGGGGCCGGCAAACTCCTCGAGAACACGCTACAGAGGAAAACCTCAGGGCAAACCTCCAAAGATCCAAATAATAAATGAAACTAATTAGAAATACTAACGCGCTAAACATTTTTAAAGCATGACAAAGTCACAAGGCCAAGTTGGAAATATCGCCCCTTTCAATTAAGCTTGCCCTGAATGATTTCCAACGCAGTTTAATTACAGCATTCTAATGACGCTGCCCAAAAGTGCATTGGATAATGGACACTTTTGATGATGAAAAGTTCTCAATGAAAGAGGAGCAGGAACCATTGCCGCTTTGATACAGCATTCGCTCCTTTCTCACACACAAGCATCAGCGAGAAAGCCTGGTCTAAAACCAGCCCAGCGGTGTTTAAAGGGAAAAGGAAAATTCCTGCCATCTCAGCGGGCACTGCTGGATGCTTTATTAAGAGTCCAGGAGCTGTAAAGGCAGAGAGCTTACTAAAATGGTGTGGATACTGGGCTGTGACCAGTTGTATGAGGTCAACAGGGCCCAGTGCCGGGTCCTGCGCTTGGGACACAACAACCCCATGCAACGCTGCAGGCTTGGGGATGAGTGGCTGGAAAGGTGCCCGGCAGAGAGGGACCTGGGGGTGTTGGTCGACAGCCGGCTGAATATGAGCCAGCAGCGTGCCCAGGTGGCCAAGAAGGCCAACGCCGTCCTGGCTTGTATCAGGAATGGTGTGGCCAGCAGGAGCAGGGCAGTGATCGTCCCCCTGTACTGGGCACTGGTGAGGCCGCACCTCGAGTGCTGTGTTCAGTTTTGGGCCCCTCACTACAAGAAGGACATTGAGGTGCTGGAGCGTGGCCAGAGAAGGGCAACGAAGCTGGGGAAGGGTCTGGAGCACAAGTGCTGTGAGGAGCGGCTGAGGGACCTGGGGTTGTTCAGCCTGGAGCAGAGGAGGCTGAGGGGAGACCTCATCGCCCTCTACAACTGCCTGAGAGGAGGGTGTGGTGAGGTGGGGGTCGGTCTCTTCTCCCAAGGAACAAGCGATGGGACGAGAGGCAATGGCCTCAAGTTGTGCCAGGGGAGGTTTAGATTGGATATTGGGAAAAACTTCTTCACGGAGAGGGTTGTCAAGCCCTGGCACAGGCTGCCCAGGGAAGCGGTGAAGTCCCCATCCCTGGAGGTATTTAAAAGCCGGGCAGACGAGGCGCTTAGGGACATGGTTTAGTGGTGGACAGGTACGGTTGGACTCGATGATCTTAAAGGTCTTTTCCAACCAAATGATTCTGTGATTCCGTAATAGCTGCTTTACCACGTCTCCCGTGGAGGGCCATCGAGTTTTGGACCATCGCTAAAAGCAAGACCTCCAGGACTGAAGGCTTTACCTCCTGCTTTCCTCAAAGACCTCACCGTCTTGCAGCCAAATTGATTATGTGTTTGAAACATTCACTTCCAGATTTCCCACCTGGCTGGATGGGAACACTTGGGGAGCCTGGCGTATTTTAGGTACGAGTCAAGAGCCATATGGAAGCAACCACCACCCAAGAGGTGGCAGAGAGCAGCGTGCCCAGGTCTCCGCTGTGCTCTTGTGGTTTTTTTGGTTGGGATTTTGGTTTTTTTTTGTTGCTGTTTCAGTAAAAGCATCGCAGGCACACCTAGGAAACCAAGCTTTCCTACAAGCCAGTCCCAGGCGGGCTCAGAGAGACACCCTCCGGCATTCCTCCGGCTGCATTACAGACACATTTTTACAGGATCAAAGCCCGGGCTTCGAATCCAGATGTGCTCTTACCAGTTTTTGGAGGGTGAGTACGTATGGATTTCATCGAAGAACCTCTCCGGCTGGTGCAGGGGGTAAGGGCTCGGCCGCGTCCACCCACCGAAAAGCACAAGCAAGTCCTTGTAGACCACCAGCGTGGCCCCAGCCTTGGGCGAGGGGTAGGAACCTGGGCAGGGAGAGAGAAGGGGAAGGTTAGGAAACCACACTTGAACACGGCCACTGAACTCCGCATCGGTTTTGCTGAAGCGTGACAACATGGAGACTCCACCTTTAAAAAAAAAAAAAAAAAAGGCAGAAAAAAACGCAAAATTAGAGTTGAGAGCCTGCGAAGAAGAGCTACTGCCAATTTGTGTCATCGTAATTAGTAGGAGCCTGAAAGCACATCTCGTGTATGGCAAAACATCTGTCACTCACTGGCAGGAAATTGCTAGCTTTCTAACATATCCCTCGAAATTATTGCTTTAGCGCTGAATAAAAGCAATAATTACCTCCAAATACCTAGTAGCTTCTCCCCCAAGGAAGGAGGGAGAACAAATACCAATTCTAACGCATCCGGAGTCGCTCACGGCAGATCGCTCGGCTACTCATACACCAACCCCCCCCCCCCTTTTTTTTTTTTTTTTTTTNTGGCACAATTAAACCCTAAACGCTTTGCTGCGTGAATCAACAGTCACTGCTCAAGTCCGCAGAATGAAGCGCTCCTCTAAAAATTATTAAGAGATTTTTGGCTTGCCTTGTTCAAGGTTCAAAAGGCTCCGCTTGGGCCAGGGACCTCCTGAGGAAGACCTGCACGAGCAAGACGATGCGACCTCTTGGGCTGGGTGCCGCTGTGATTCGCCGTGCTCAGAAACGCCGTACATCCCGAAGGTTTTCCTGCAGCGCGGCAAAGCGCCCAGCTCCCCTCTCAACCCACCGCTGCTCCGTTACGACCCCGCTGCCTGCGGTCCGTGCCCCGGCCACCGCATCGCTCCTCAACCAGCTCGGAGCAAGAGCAACTTCAATGCGAAGAGCCCCTTTGCGAGGGCAGCTATCAAAGGATGGGATCCCTTTGAATTTATGTCAGGAAATCGGCCACGGTCCGCTGCAAAAATACAAACCCTGCCTGCTCCAGCAGCCAGAGCTGCTGCGTTACTACCTCGCCGATGCCTTCGGCGCTGAATTGCTTCCCAGGAAAAGCTAAAGCCTCTCCAGCCAGGGCTGACGCATCTGAGCATCCTCCTTGCCACGTCCATCACCAGCACCAGGCAGATTCCTCCACCTCTGCGGTCACGCTTTCAAAATAATCATAAATACATCACCCGAAAAAAACGGATGCGCGCGCCCGGCTGGGGGGAACCGGGGGCAGCTCAAGGGCAAGGCCGCGCACGTGGCCGCAGAAGTACCGTCACCCTCTCCAAAAAGGCTGACACACTGAACCAACCCCTCTCCTCCCGTGTCCTAACAGGACTTTGAGAAACATTTTTAGCAGGTAATGCCATGCAGAACCGAGACTATTTTTAAAAGAAACCGGAGCGGCTATTTTAAGATGCTGCAGCTGAGAAAAGCGATTCGACTGCGATGGGTTCCAGGTGGTGGGTGCTAAGAGCCCAGCCAAAAAGCAACGCCCGGCTGGACGCAGAGGAGGGGGATGCAGGGTCCTTGAGCCTTTCTGCAGGGACAAAGCACGTCTTGCTGCCGCTCTCAGGTACTTGGCTGCGGGGGGAAAAGGGAATAAAGTTGTGCAGGAAAGCATTCTTGTGCCGGGGCACGTATACAGCGTGGCCAAGGTCTCCGTAAAGACAAGAGTGCCAGAAGAGCGTCGCATTTCGTTACTCTTTGTTCCCAAATCCCAGCTTTCCTGGCTCGTTCCGTGGCTGTGTGCAACTCATTAATCCACGCCAGCAGGTTTCCAGCGTAAATATTTCCCCGGCGGAGCATGAAGTTGCTCTCCCGAGCTTGGCATCGCAAACTAGATGGCTAGAAACGTTCCTACCCGACTTGTAGAGAATCGGCTGGCTGGGCTTCTCCATCCAGGATGCCGCAGGGCAGCACGGGGTGGAAGGTGCCGGGTTTAAATTGGGTTATTCTTAAACAAAAAGGGTTAGCTAGAGTCATCCCAGGATGAAGAAACAGACCGGTACTTTGATCGGAAAGGTCTGGGATGCTGCAGAGTGAGAAAAGCCACCTTCCTACTGCTGTAACCTGAAGGTCAACCCCAGCTTCAGACACCGAGACAGTTCCCAGGTGAGTCAACAACATGTAAACAGCCCAAGGCATAGGCCAGCCCTGGTCTTTCAGGAAGCTTTGCCTGTTACTGGATGTTGTAGGGGTGTAAACGAGAGGAGTTT
This sequence comes from Balaeniceps rex, assembly GCA_013401315.1. NCBI lineage: Eukaryota > Metazoa > Chordata > Aves > Pelecaniformes > Balaenicipitidae > Balaeniceps > Balaeniceps rex. The sequence continues at coordinate 9,632 of VYZW01045259.1, forward strand.
CATTCTGCAATGCAGGAAAAAAAATCTGAATTTTACAAGTCAAGGAAGAGTTGACCTCTCAAAGCCTCTTTCAAGCAGAGGGTTGGGATATCTACAGATGCTCTCTGCAAAAGAGACGCACCACAAGCTTGTCGTACCGGAGATGGCTTCAGCGATCTCGTCTTCAAGTAGAAACACGTGGGCAAAGCGCGGCTGAGACCTGGGGGAGTAACACCACTTATCTCTAAAGCAGGGGAGAGCTGCCGGGTGCTGTCGCCACCGTCCCCGGCAAGGGCAGGAGCATCTCGGGGAGGCAGAGCAACGCCTGCCCTGCCCAGGAGAAGGGGGAAGGCGACCGGCAGCCTTTGTGATTTCAGGTCTCAAGTATGCGGAGGAGAGCAGGGAGGACGGCAGCAGGGACATCAAAGGGACACGGCTCAATTACGTGGGGCCCCGTAACGACCTGCTCAAAGTCCGAGCTCTTCAGAGGACGTGCCAAGCTGCGTTTCAAAGGCTCGCAGGAACGTACTTGACGTGGGAGGGCTTCTTCCTCTCCGGGATTACGCCTGCAAATGAAATGGCTCCTGCTCCTCGCCGCCGACCCAAGTGCCTGCAGAAGAACATCGTTAGCTAATTGCACTGGTTTCAACTTGGTCAGGGCTGATGAAGAGCGCAGAGAGGACTCCTCCTGGCTGGGTTTCTGAGCTCCACGCCCTGATAACACCAGCCACCCCGATATCAGATTATCTTTCCTTGGGGATAAAAAAAAAAAATCCAAGCACGCAGAGGGTTTAGCACAATTAACTACTCCTAAACGTAGAAGGCGACACCTCTTTACAGCTGACGCTCTTTATTCAGCCGGGATGAGTAGCTAAAAGCTGGTCCGAGCGATTTTCTTCCAGCTGATGGATTTTCCTGGCTTGCAAAGCAGATGCATACTTTTCAAAAAACAAACAAACAAAGATCTCCGGCTTCCACGGATGTTTGGAAGAGAAATGCCAGGCTCTGATCGCTTCTGACACGAACTCTGGATGCTATCTGTTTAGAATCTGTCCTTATAAGCATTTTTTAAAGCCCATTTATTCAGCTCTCTAATGCAACCGGAGCAGCACACGCAGAGCTCAGCGACCACAAAAGAAAAGCCTGGCTGTAAGGGCACGCGTAACATGAATTTCCAGAGCAGCTTTTTACCTATGGTAGCGCAGCCCCGAGCGACTACAAGAACGAATACCAAGTGGAGCTTAAAGTAAAAACGAAGGGTGGGGGGCTGGGAAGAAAAAAAAAAAAAGAAATATAAAAATATAAATCACACAGTGCCCGATCTGGTGGGATTACCCAGACGAAAGGATCAGTTCAGATCGATATCGTTTCGGGAAAGACTGTAAAAGGGATGTGCTGGAGCGGAGCCAAGGGTGTGCACCGTTTTGCAGGGAAGGTTAAGATACGGAAAGGGTTCTGGGGTTGTGTCAAGGGGATGAAGTTTGGGGAATTTTATTACAGCAGATCTCTGGAGAGAGACGAGACGAGAGCTACTAACAACAACCGGGGGCTGTTATTGCCGGATCTGATGGATTTCTCAAGCCGCCTCAGCTCCAGCAAGGGATGCTGTTCCCTCTACGACTCCAGTGAGCTGATCGCCATCATCATCGCCAGCCGATTCGATTTACCCGAAACGTAATAAACAAAACCGGGCCCGCGGCCGCGTTTCCAATTTGAAAGCCGAGAAATTAAAAAGTGAACTCGTCCAGCAGCCGGTGGATTTCAGCGTGCAAAGGAAGCCAAGCTCCCAGGTTCAAAAGCCACCCACAATCTGCACACCAAAGGCATAGGAAACTGTCCCGGGGAAGGGCTCGGGGCTAACAGCCGCTACCTGCGCCAGCCAAAAACCAGGGGCAAGGCGATGGTCCTGCTCTGCCGTGGCTCAAGCCACGCTGGAAACACGGCAGCTGCCTGCCAAAGCCGACCTCTCCCTGCGAACAAATTATATTTGTTCGACAAATGATGTCCCGTCACAAGGATGCGCTTAATTTGGCGGGTACATTATCAACGGAGGGCGTTATAATCCCAAAGAAAAAGCCGGAGGGAAATGCTGAACCTGTAGAGTCAGGTACGAAAAGCAATATTTGTTGGTGACTGGCGCTGGTGTTTTGCAAACGGTTTGTACCTCTGCGAAATCAGAGCATTTCAGTATAACCCGTCTGCAGAAGAACAAAAAGCTGTGCGTGATTTCACCCCAAGGAGGCTTGCGTTGCTTAGGGAGGGTCAAAAAGAAGTGGCAAAAAGCAAATTCCTTTTAAGAAGGGAAAAAAAATTGATCCAGCTGTCGGATGTCACGGCAGAAGTGAGGCTAAAAGGATGATTTGGACTTATCGCACTCTGCCTCTGACTTACAAAAGCCATCTCAGACCTCTCCTTGCGGGAAGAGCCGGCTGTCCCATCACTGTTTTAAACCGTGTCCATCTCCAGGGGAGCGGCGTGCGAAATGGAGAGCTCATGCTCTCCCCGACGGCTTGGCCGAGGGTGAAACCTCTGCGCTGCCTCCGACTGGCCGGCAGCAGCCATCCTGATGCTGAGTCTGCATTTATTATCCCGGCTTTTAGGCTGGCAGAGACTTAAAGATGCCAAATCACGGTCCTGATCTGGAAACCTCATCCACCCCGGCACCATCATCTACCCCAGCCGAGGGATTACCTAGCCCACACTCCATCCTGCAAAGGCCCATCCCAAACTTGCAAGACAGCGTGAAATCCCCAAATCTTTCCCCTCCGATGGGAAGGGAAACCAGAGAAGGAAAATAAAAAATCCCTCCGCTTCCCAGGCCAGCCGTGATTTTTCCGCAGCGGTCTGCAGATTTGCCCAAAAGCTTTTCCCTCGCCAGCAGTTTGCGAGGTTTCACAAAGGGAAGATGAAGCAAGCCGGGGAGCAGCGGTCCAGAGGCCGGAATACGGCACGAGCGGCAGAGGACGAGCATCCCGGCAATCCCAGCACTAGCATCGGATTTGGGAGACACCGAAGGAGAGCTCCTATGAGAACCGCCGACACCTCCATGGCACGCTGCACGCCGGCTCTTTCCCTAAGTCAAACCCCAAAATTTAGGGCTCGCCGGTCGGCTGCCTTGGATCCAGCACCCGACAGTCACCTGTTTTTATCCCCGAGATGTTCAAAAACGGGGCATTGGGACTACAAACGTTTTCAAGACCGGCTTTGACTGGCTCTGCCTAAACCTTAAAGCTTTTAAGAGCCAGGAAAGTATCATTTTCCCTTACCAAAGCCACATGCGATTTAGCGTTCCCTCAAATCTGAAAAAATTCCTTGCTCAGAAGTAGACAGGAATTCAGCTTTGCAAGAGTTTAAAGAAAAATTGAACGAGATCCCATTTATCTCCCCAACAGGGAGACAAAAATTTTGCAGGCACAGGCATCCTCCGCCTGCAAAATACCTCTCGGGTAGTGCGGGGAAAAATATCTCTGCACCATTGCAGAGGGTTGTTTTTTTTTTTTTTTGCAAGTTATGGGGGTAGGTACCCAAACCAAAGCAGCCCCCCCCGATCTACACACGGAAAAAGTTTCCACCACCCTCTCAGTGTTGAATTTCCACCCTACAATGACACAGGCTCATGGTACAAGCCCAGTCAAACCCACGGCGTCGAACCAAAGGTCTGGTTTCTCGCAATCTTTACAAGGAAGAGGCAGAAATCCCCGCTGGGGAGGATAAGTCACCTCCGAGCTTTTGCAATGTCACAGTCATTTTTTTTTTTTCCCCACCCCCCGGAGAAATTCTTACCCACTGCGACTCTGAGCCCGATAAAGCTGTTGAAAAGGAGAGGCAGTGCCCTCTGAACCCTGTGCAACAGGATTACTGAGTCACTCCGTGCTAACGCTTGGCAAAAATGTCCTTACGCAGCAAGCTGAGCAAACAGCGGTGAGATAAGAGTGCCAGAAAGCCCCGGGGCTTTGCCCCCTTATCTCTTAATAGCTGCAAAGGAGGATCGCTGCGCCTCGATGCGCCTCGGTGCAACTCCTGCGCCTCGGTGCAACTCCTGCGCCTCGGTGCTGCTGCAGGAGAGGTTTTATTAGGGTCCAACCGGAGCGTTTCTCACCGGCAGCATCACCCCAAGGCGTCGAGAACTCCTTACGGCATAGGTCACCCCGTATTCCCCTTCGCAATCACCTCGCCTGCTTTTGGGAAATGCAAATTTGGCCCTGGGGGAAAGGGTGCCGCCATTTGCAAAAGCTGCCTTTCCCTCTAGGTGGGTGGAATCAAAACGCCAGCCAGAGATCCACACCTCTCCGCTTTCATACCCGTTTCCCTGAACCCCCCTTCAGTGACACCGTACCCTGCAGACTTTGAGGGATTTGAATAACAGTCTGCCACCCTACACAAAACCAGCTCTGGCGCTAATTAAAGAGCTCAACGCTCGGAGAGAAAGGGTTGATCAGCTCCCGCGACTTGTCTTCCCTCCAGGAGGCAAACGGGAGAGATGGAAATTGCTGTATCAGACTACACAACGCCGTAATAACCGGCTAATTGTAGGGAAGGGACCGAGGTATGTGTGGGTTAGCGGAGGAGCGTGCCCCGGCTCTGCTGAGCTCCACACTTTTCGCTCAAGTCACGCTCCCCGTTTCGTTTGCCACGGCACGAGGGAGGCGGCAGAGGCAGCGCAGACGTCGGAGAACCCCCAAATTACTGGTGTTTCGGGAAATGGCTGCTGTGTAGTTTGGTGAGGTTATAGCTAGCATGGGGCTAAAAAAAAAAAAAAAAACAAACCTCAACCATCCTTTAAAGAGCATCCTGTGGGCACAGTCAGAAAAATCAACTTCAGCGCAAAAAGCTCAGCGTTGGGAAGAGCTACTGAGATGCTCGTCAAAAAATCTGCTGCAAAGAAAGTGCAGCTACTTACTGAAAACCCGACATTTACCTACTGAAAGCCCCGGTACAACACACAAAGGGATATTTGGTCTGGCTCTTTGCACCCTCCTTTTAACCAGCGCTTCCCTCGCTTGCTGTCTTCCCCCTTATTTTCATTCTCGACGAAAATGAAATTCATTTGTCGATGAAAATGACTTTTCATCGGCTCCTGCACTATCCTTTCTTCACACAAGGAGTGAGGGAGAAAAGCACATTCTGGCAAATCCAGCGCTTAGTGCCAAAACTCGCTAAATATTTCACGTCAGGGATAAATATTCACCTTTTGGACTGCGGACAAGCACGAGCGAGCGCTTCGTCATTCTGCACGCCTACCGGATTTAAGGAGATTTTACAGCAGACGCTTTTGCGAAGGATGTAAAACCGGGCTACGCAGCACGAGGATTTAAAGAGCCTTTGAAAGCACGTCACGCCGGCTAGGGTATATACCGCAAAGTGAATATTTGGGTATTGAAGATTGAGTATTACGTACATCATCTTGGCGGATAGGGTCCCTAAAGCAACAGCTTAAAGAAGGAAAACCTCGAGGTGGGACGCGTGCCCGCTGGTTGGGATGCCTTGGAAGGAGCTCTTGCCGATAGGTGTCAGCACAGCCTGCCCGAAGCCTCCGAGCAGGACCTTTCCGAAGGCTCCTCAAAGCTCCTTCCCGGATGACAAGACTCATCTAAGCCATGGGACAGCGGGGTTTTATTTCACTGACCCCAAAACAGAGCTGCCCCTGAAGGTGAATACGCTTGCCGAGGAGGGAAGGCTTTGAGAGATGCGGGAGGAGAAAGGAATAACTCGATATAAAATGACCGGGGAGCTGACGGTCAGACAAACCTCCACACACCTCGGTACCTCCTGCGCCTCTCGCCGAGGGCAGCGTCAGGGATGACGGCACCAGCCTCGGGCAGGAGCCGGTTCAGGCTATCAGCTTCCTCTCTGCTGCAATGCATTAATTACATCTGAGACACCACCAATGTAAACAACCAGTACGTGTGGCCGGGGTGCCCGTTTGCATATTTTTTTTTAAGCCTTCTTTCCTGAAAAGGAAATAAAATAGAAGGTTTCAGAGATGCTTTGGCTGGTCTCACAGCCTCCCGACAGCTTGCAAATACCTTGGCTCCAGTCAGCCAAACTCGGACGAGCAGATATCTGCATGAGCTTAAATTCTTCACAGGGCTGTGAAATCAAGCGTCAGGAGAAAGTCAGACCCCTGAAAGGAAAAAAATCCTTATAGACAAAAAAAAAAAACCCCTCCTACAAAGTCAACCCTAACTTCTGCTAGCGGTTTGAAAGATGACAGGCCTGCATTTTGAGACCATTAAAAAGCAAATCGTCCTCCAAAGCGCTGGCTTTGCGAGGCGGAGGAAGGAGTACTGCAGGAAAAAGATTTCTACTCATCATTTCAACAGCAGGCGCTCAGAATTTCACCCAAATCTCAGGCGTACGAGACATTCCAAGTTTCCAAACGCATTGGGAGCTACGGGATGCTCAGCACCATCGAGACACAACTACTTATTTCTCTATATAAGGACTCCCAAGCCCAGGAACCTATTTTTGCAGATCACGGACTTCTTATTTACCAACAGGGCTGCAAATAGTTTTCCCCAATTTTGGTATAGCAGCTTGTCAGCAGTGTTTTCAGACGGCCCGGGGTCACGTTTAAAACGAGCACGTACTACCCGCGACGCGGCGAAGCGGCGTGCATCAGCCCGCCCTCGACGGCCAGCCGCCCCGTCCCCGCTCGAGGCTACCTTTGTGCGTCGCAAATGGGGACCAGGCTAAAAATTCTCCGTATCCATCCCGGAGACCGATAAAGGCGATAGTGGGAAAAATTCCTCCATTAATCTCTGGAGGGATCTGCACCCAGGGAGCTTCTCTCTGAGAGTCTAAATCCGACAAGGTTAAAGCAACAAGCTGGTTTTCATGCCTTTCTGCTCGACCCACGCCGATAGTGTCTTAAGAAGGGCTGCTCCACACAGAGAGACACGAGAAAGCTTCTAGAGAGACAAATGCCGTACAGGCGGGTTTAAAATCCTGAATAAATCCCTCTCATCATCCAGGAGACAAGAGTTATTACCAAAACCATTCCTTATCAAGCCTCTCGCTTGCTGGTTTTACCGCGGCAAGGTCCCAGCTCCCATTTGAGCAAGCATTCCTAAAAACCTGCTGGCAGCTGGGTGTCCCCTTTCCAACAGGAGCAAGAAGGGGTGGCAGCCAGCGAGCTGTGGAGCGTAACAGGGAAGGGAAAGAAAAACCAGCTCCCCTCTTTCAGGGCTGTCTTGATTGCAGCCTCCACGGAGCCCCAGGCCCTCCGTGTCGGGGATCTCAGGGAAAGAGATCCGGCATCTTATGCTCTAAAACAAACCCATAGGCTCAAGGATGAACGGATGCACGGGATCTCCTCCTGCCTGACTCCATGTCTGCACCACCGTACAGATGTTCGGCTCTTCCCTTGCCTTAAAGGGAACTGCAAACCCCTGGACCTGTACCGAGGCAAGAGGAAAACCAGATCATCGCTTAAAACGTCCATTTCCCTTCGAGTCACTTCTCTCCCAGCCTCCTCTGTTGCATTTTCCCCTCCGTATTCCACTCCACGTATATTCCTACCATGTCAGGCCAAACTGTCCGAGGCAGGACAGGAGAGCATCCAAGGGGTAGAGCATCCAAGGGGTAAAGCATCTTTCCCCGCGGAAATGCCATGGTCGGAGAGACGTGCCTCGCTGACCTGCTGACGGAAGCAGGCGAGCCATCGCTCCGAGGAGCAAATTTCTCACAGCAGGGACTCTTTTTTCCCCCCAGATTTTACCTGCAGATGAAAATTTGCTGAACTTCCAACTATTGTGGCACACCAAGAGCGGGGAATGGGAGAGAGACACCACCAGTTGCTTTGGCTCGCTGCTATAAAACCATCTTTACCAAGTCTCAGCACCACCGTGACAGCTCATTTAGCCGTCCCCTGGCAGGGACAGCCACGGCAGCGCACGGAGAGCAGCATCTACCCAGCAAAAGGGAGTGGACGGAGCCGCTTCATCCGATCCCACGCGACTCCGGCAGAGCTGACTCGCCCAACACCGTGAACGTGATCAGCCACGAGCTCATCCCCATCACGAGCAAGCTCGGCGCTCCCTGGGGCAGAGGCATCGCCTGTACCGGTGATGCGAGCTGGCTCTGCCGCCGCCGGCCCCAGGTCCTGGGCCCGTTCCCACCTCCATGTGCGGGCAAGTTGGCTTCTTCAAAGCGATTCCCGCCCGCCTCCGGCACCGCATTCCTGTGATGCCACGCAAGCCGATGCCGGAGAGGCGATGGCAGCAGCATCGCGGTGTCTCTGCAGACAAGGTGAGGACCAGTCACTCCTTATTTTAATGGCCGAAGAAACTCTGCCCCACACCCTCAAGCTGTAAGAAAGGGACAAAGTTATGGAGTGACTTAATGACCCCTGCAGATATTCGGAGCATTTGGAAATGCTACGGGAAGCCAGCTTGGGTGCATCGATGAGGATAACTTACTCAGTGCCAGCTGGGGCAAGGGGCAGGCTGCAGCCAGGCACGATCGGGGCAGGGAAGAACGGAGAAAGCCACGCAGCGAGATGGTTTTCAGAAGCGGTGCTCAAGAATAGGAGGCACAGGGGGTTTTTTTTAACCCTGGTAGCGGTAGTCCACATCCGTTTCCCATTACGCTGACCAGCTAAAGAGTTTAAGGGCTTTACTTCTGAAGTATTTAAAGAACTGCTCTCTCCAAGCAGGCACCTTTTTTTTTTTTTGTAGGGAGCAGATTCCCAGGCAGAATGCCTCCAAGAGCCATACGGACCCCTGGGAAGAAGAGGGGAATCTTTCAGCTTTTCCTGCCTGGTTCGGCGAAGGCATTTGCAGGATAGATCCTTGCAAACAGCAGACTGCCTGCCCAATTTGCAGGTATTTTCTACCTCTGCGTCCCTGGCGTAATTCAGGCAACGCTGGTGGGTCAGTGGCGGCAGGGTGTCCGTCCCGAGGGGCGAGAGCTACCCCGCACACAACAAGCGGCGCTGGATGAGCACGATTCAGAAGACGAGGGATCCAGACGCCGAAAAGCTTTCAGAGGTTAAACGCAAACAGCCAGAGAGGCCGCGAAAACAGAGGAGGACAGGGCCTGGCAAATCAAAGGGAGGGTAGATGCGTGTTGTAAACCTAAATCCGCTCAGATTAGGCATCTAATCACCACCGCAGAGCAATCCTATTGAACCCAGACAGCGATGGATTAATCTCCTGGAAACCAGCCCTCCGCACACAAGCACTGCTTTCCCAACGAGGCGTCACCGCTTTTGGGGGAAAAAAAAAAATAAATAATCCTTCACCTGCTGATTTTTCATCTCTTGCCCTTGAAATACTTCACATTTCATAACACAAATTTCATTAGAGACATTTTTCAAAACCACCCAAGTGAAGAAAGGAACAAATTAGCATCCTGTCTGCCTCGCGCAGACCAACCGAGGGACCGAAAGGCACCGAGAAACACCCGAGCTCTGCAGAGCCGCAGCTCCGAGCCTGCCAAACAAGCTCTGGGCTTGCCCTCTGGAAGGGCAGAAATGAAGCGTAAAGTCTGTATTCAAGGATGTTGCTTCCTTTGGAGAGCAGGGCGTAGCTTGCCGTTTCCAAACGCAGCAAACCCAGCTGCCTGCACGCTCCCTCCAAGGTTGTGTTTTGCAATAGAAATTGTTTAAGGTTTGCACAGACATCGTTTTCACCTGGGAGCAGCAAATTACTGCCCCGTGCACCGGCAACGGGACGACCCCGACGTGCTTTGCAGCATTTCTATATGTACCACCAGCTCGATATCTCTAGTTACCAGGATTCTTCTTCAAAAGATGCACTTTGCCTTGTATTTCCACACTGCAGCGTAACGTTTTAGAAAGGCTTCATCCTTCAGTGCTCCTCGTCACTCCCAGCCCACGAGGAGAACACCAGGCTGGAGGATACGGCTGTCAAAGGCTACTACCGCTTTGCTCCTGGTTACTCATCTCCTCGTAAACCTGTGAGCCCAAAGAGGGGGAAAAAACTCAACGTATGTACTCAGAGAAAGCAATTCCAGGCAACCCGTGCTGCGACAGCTTCCGCCCCAAAGGACGGCATGAACGAAGCCCAGAAACTCGTGTTTTTGTTTCAGAAGGGCAGAAATTAGCTGGGTGATAAGCAAGCTCTGGTCAGGCAGCAGGCTCGCCAGAATTAACGTAGAGTTTCCAACGGGGTCAAGTCACTCTGGGCTCGAGGGCTCAAAGAGCATTTTGATCCTGGTGGGAAAGTCAGGGATTTTTCCGACGATAACGTGGAAAGTTTTAGCTCTGCGAAGGCAGAAATACGCCCTACTGCTACTAAACTCAAAGGGCAATAAGAAAGAAACAAACCAGATGAGGAAAAGAGCTGGAGGAAAGTTTTCCTCTCTTCCAGGCTCTGTTCAATACTACGACAGCAGAAAGACACCGTACGAGGGATCTCCATCCGTTTCATTAACCTGTTCTACTTTGAAGTACCAGACACCCGCAGCCAGGAGCTGCGGTCGTAATTAGAGACGTTATTCTGTGCCAGGTATCAGCTTTTCCACTCCTGTCGATTCCCAGGAGGCCAGCAGCTACGACACGGCTTCAGCGCGCTCAAGGTGATCCCAAGTTTTTTAATAAAAAGTTAGGCGCGCCTTCAATTAAAAAGGGCCATTCAACACCGCACCAAGTTCAGAAACACACGGCTACACGAAGACCATTCTGCAGCCTTCCCCTCAAGGGCTGTAAGTGGAAACGAGTTGGGCTAAATTTTGAAAGTTTATTTTCAAAACCTGCTTCTCCTGGTTTCCTTCCTTAGGTACACGGGAACGTGTTTGTTTTGCCAAGAAACATCTCGCAAACGGTGTCTTGGGCACCGGCAGCAGTCCGCAGACTGAGAAATGCTGCTCTAGAGAGGCTAGGCATGGTCAGGTCAGGATTGTAGAGGCTTTTTTTTAATCCCCAAAGCAAGGATGTGCCTTAGATCGCTCGCTCCGTTACCGCAAGGCAAGTCACTCTGCGGTGGGAACAGCAGAACTGCAATACGGGGGCAGAGCAGAGTATTTCAGCAACGAGTCTCAGCCGGTTACTGCCATTCAGGAAAAAAGATGATGCAAAACACAACCAAGGGCTGAACAACCTGCACAATCGCAGGAGATCTTCAGACACAGTGGGGTTTTAAATCCAAGCGCGAGAAGGTTTCCACTACTCTAACAACCGGTTGCTCCTTAGAAACCCCACCGATCCCTTGGACTGCCCTGCAGCCCCGGGTCCTGCGTGTTATTTACGCCGCGCACGAAGGTGCCGCACCGATTTGCGGAGGGCTGGACGTCTGCTGGCTCTCAGCTGCACGACCGCGTCCCTTCCTTGGGAAGCCCAGTCCTTCGCCGTGGGTCACGTCTCCTTTCAGCTCTACAGATCTCACATCACCGAGGAGGCCCTGAACAGAGAAGCTCACCCCGGGATCCGGGACCAGCGTTATGAAACTTCACCAAGTGTTTTGAAAACTTGCCGTTGTTTTTTAGAAGGAGATGATGAAAACAGGGATTTTCCCCCCCCCCCCCCCCCCNTCAGGGCAAGGTTTTCGCACAGCTTTGTCAAGGGCAAACCACTCCGCTTGTGCTCGACAACTAACGGGCAGGTTTCTGGCTCTCTCAGCCAAGCGAGCCTCCCACCGCACGGGGACCACATCTGATACAACCCCCTCGGGCAGGTGACAGCAGAGTCTCTCCTACCTCCTCTGGGCTGTTAGTTTTGTTGACACAACACCATCAAAGGCACCTTCCCCTCAGCTCACAAGGGGAAACCCGATCCTCAAACTCCAGCAGCTCCCGCTCAAAGCATGGAGGGGACCTGGGGGAAGAACAGAGCCAGGAGGAACAGACGTGGGAGAGGTTTTTTTTTTGCACACTTACTGCGTCGCGTTAAGGCTACCCAGGTTTTAAGTACAAACTTCACGCAGAAGGTCTCTACTCATTTTCAGGCTAAAGCAGGGAGAATCAGCTGCTCTGATGTGGCTGCGTCTTGATGCTGGGAACACGGACAAAGAGGATCAGAGCATCTAACGAACGAGTTTTGCCTCCAAGCCTGTTTTTATCCTGAAATCTTGAGAAGGAGATGAAAAGCCTTCCCCCCTCCCCAGCAAAAGCGAATGCAGCATAACTGCAGGGAGAAAAAAACACCAGGAAACAAGTCCTGGGGAGGTTTACCCCCCCCCCCGGCGGAAGGGTGGACGCGGGGCCGGCCGCACGGCGAGCCTTTTCGCAGCAAACAGGAAAAGCGGAGCCGCAAGTCTCCTGAACGGCCCTGATATGGGAGCGGGATATCACGGCCCAGCAGTGGGAAAACACGCTGCGGCAAGGGAGGGAGCGGGGTCTTTCCAGCCTTCCCAGGTAGCCGTAGGGAAGATGGTAGCAAAGGGGGGATGATGCCTGGATGAGGATGATGATGCAGGAACAACAGGGAGGATGCACAGACCCCGTAGGACTTCAGCGAGCGTTCCTCTCCCTGCAAAGGCCTCGTCTTTATGTTGTCATTCCTTCCTTTACAAGCACAGTAAAAGACTGTTTTAAAGAAAAAAAACATCCACCTCTGTCCTGTAAGCCCCTGCGAGCACAGACAAAAGTACCGGCATTTTTCTCTCTGGTTTAAAAAAGGTATTTCCCAGTTTAGCAGACGGTTCTGGCAGGCAGAGGCCAAGTGCAGGGCTCCTGAGGAATACCAACTAACAAACACAGGAAGGGAGAAAGTCTGCAGAAACACAGTCTGAAATAGCACAGGCAGGCCAGAAGGATAACCGCCTGGGGACACGCTCTCCATTCTGCCTATAAATTATCCGCTGCAGCCTGAGGATGACACGAACAGCAGACACGGACGACGGTGAAGGGCCTGGGTCAGTGCTGATGGCCGAGGCAGCCTCTCCCAGGAACCTGCCAGCAGTTTTCATCACACAGAGATGGAAGGGATCTCATCCAGACCCTCATGGAAATAGGACAAACCTTCCCCGCCGCAGGCACAGCGGACCCAGGGCCGAATCCTGGGTTAGCCAGGCGTCAGCAACCCCACGCCACAGCCCTCACCGCGGGAACCCCTGCGGCTCCTGCGTGACCCTTTGAGTTAAGTCCTGGGAGTCTGCGTTTCAAACGGGTTTTGGTTTCTTGCCTGGCTGTTTCAGCCGCACGAGAGCTCGTTTCTGGGGAGCACCAGAGGACTATCGCCGCCCAAGCCATCCTACCTGCGCCCTCGCTGCAAAAGCGGCGTGCTGCAGCTTGAGTTACAGAGGAGTCGAGACTAACCCTTGCCTCTAGCTGGATAAACACACTCCAGCGTAAACCCCCTCCAGTCCTCCATCAGGTTCTCCTCTGTGCAGATAGGCTAAAAGTCAAAGAAGCGCCCAGATTAATTACGCAAATAAAGGCAAAGAAAGCATCCCCAACACATGGAGACGGGCACCTGCCTCCCAGGGACCACCTAATGGGATAACATTGCAGGCTTCCCACATAACACAGCCTCTTAATTATCACTCCCCTCCTGCTCCAGCAAGGAGGGAGCGAAGGAGGTGGAAAGCAGCTCCAAAGTGGCCAGAAAAGCTCGAGGGAGAAGAGTTTAGAGGCATTCCTGTTCATGTTCCTAAAATAGAGATCCTGCTGCCTCACCCTCCTTCGGAGAGCATCAAGCCCCACCAGTAAAAAGCGCTACATAAAAGCTCGGCATTAACTCTCTTGTTCTGCTCCAGCCTAATAAGTAGAAAGTCAATGCCATTGTTTTAGATCTAAGCAAAAAAAAAAACCAAAAACTTTGAAACCTCAAAAATTAGGGTTTTTGGAAGCAATTATCTCCCTCCTCCGTCTCTGAGACTAAAGAAACACGGGCCAATTATTTCTTTGAAGGCTAAATATTTACTCCCAGATGAAGTGCAGCAGCTCAGGCTGGAGAGGAATTATCCAGCTCTGATGTCATCCCATGCCTGCAAGTAAGAAAACCCAAACGAAAACAGGTATGAACAAACAACAACAAAAAGGGTGTTTTCTCCTGGAAAAGCCCTTCGGAGAGGGGAGCGGGATGAAGCTGTTTCAGCTCACCTGAGCTGCGTCCCGGGCATTTAGCACGGCCCTGGCATCGCGTTCCCGTTCCCTTTAGGCAGCCCTACCCAGGTCTCGTTAGACAAGATGCCCGTGATTAATGAGGGCGCAAGCAGAGCACGATCAAACCTCTCTAAGCTAGAACCGGCCTCATGGAAAAGCCACTCTTATTCTGGAGAAAGACCTACCCTATAGAGTCCATAGGGCCAGGTGTGGGAACTCCTCAACCTCCACAAGCAGTTAGCCTGCACACACATCGAGCATTAATCAATCAATGTCAGCTCTTCTTTTAAGAAAAAAAAAAAAAAAATCCCTCCTGCTTTATTTACGTCTGTCTCCCGAGTTTCAAAGCTTTCTGCTTTTGCCCCCTCCAGTCACTAGTCTTTCCCAGGCGGTGGGCGCCAACCCTCTGGTTAAGGGCACCCAAAAAAAAAAAAAAAAAAGCAAAAAAAAAGCAGCTATGTGTAAGAAACCACCACCGGCACAAGCGCGGGATGACTCATCTCCTCTGAAGACGGGGGAACAAGAGCGCTCTCTGTTCGGTGAGACTGCCTGAAGTTTCAGTTGCGATCCCATCTCGTTACGCGCGCTCATGACAGCAGCGAGAAATATTTCCTCGAGGGATCTTCCCATGGGACTTAACTCTGACACATATTCCCACAGGACTCGTTCTTTTAAAAGGTGTTATTTGTTAGTAAGGCAGTGGGAATTTGACTTTGCGAAATACCAAGAGTGACTGAGCAGAGCCGGGTGCCGGCGGCTGGGCTCGTTAACACGACTGCGAGTCGTGCCCCGCATTCAATCCGACGGAAGAACTCGCTGGGCTGCAAGAATAGATGTCCTGGGTCAGAGCAGAGGTCTGCATCGCCCGGTATCCTGTTTATGCTACCCATGGCCTCTTCTCCACCCCTGAGCAGAGGGAGAGCGCTACGGCAGGGGAGGAGGAAGAGCGAGAGCCGGTTTCTACATACGTGTAGGCTGTGCTTTGTTTTCTTCCTCCGTTTTAAGTCCGTGACTGCTTAATTCTCACCTGTAGGCATCACAGAGCGGATGTGCAGACGCAAAAAATCAAATAAAGATATTAAGAGTCATGTAGACCGATACCCAGCGAGCGGTCATCAAGCACCAAGTTACGCGTTAACATTTCAAAGTGACGTCCGACCAATTCCCAGATAACACCAGTAGGCAGAAACATCTAGATTTTGGAGGACTTCGTAGAAGAAAAAAGTGTCAGACAAGAAAATATCACTTTATACGATAAGTGAGTAATCCACAATACTTAGGGCACATGAAGCCGGGTCAGAGGGAGCCTGCACCCAAGCAGACGGGTCAGCAAGGAGCGCTGGGTGGATGCTGAGCTCCTTTTCTTCTTCCTACTCTGCGTTAAATGTAAAGCTTTTGCCAAAACGGCTAGTTTAACACCGACTTCCCCCCGCTTCCTCCTTTTCCTTTTGTTCTTCCCTCCCTTCGTCAAAACGTAAAGCTTTTGCCGAAATGGCTGGCTTAATACTGACCCCCCGCCCCCGCAAGAGCTTCCCCCAATTCTTCTGCTTTTCTCAAAGTTATTTTAGTCAAATGCAGAAATATAATGAAAACAAGGGTGCCGTGTGTGACATTCTGAGTACGAAAGCCAGTGTGGGAAATCATTTGTGGCGTTTTCCTGCCCTGCTCAGAGCATGTGGACGGCAGGAATGTACCTGTTTTCCCACGCTCTCCCGGTTGCTGCGGGTAGCCCGCACGGGCATGTCTCCTCCACTCCTCAAAATACCTGCAGTAGCAGCTACCGATATTATTAAAAAAATAAAATCTCAGCTTTGGGACAAGGACTCTTATCAACACAGGCTCTTGTGGCCGCAGGTAAGCGGCACTCGACCTGCGCGGCACGAGCCAGCACCGAGCAGCCGCTCCAGACAAAGAGAAACGACCCAGCGCGGTGCTGCAGGCACGAGGATACGCGTAGTCTGCGGCCAAAAAAAAGAGGGTATCACCTGAAAAGCGGTCGGATAATGATAAAACACGTGGGGAAACACAGAATCAGACCGGCCAGCCCTGGGGACAAGGTATGTTTTGGTGAAGTGGAGGGGGAGTTGGACATCTGCCACCTCTCACCTGATGCCAGGGGCCGGATCCACTCCTTGCTATTCAGGTCGAGTCTCCAGAGGTCGTTGAAGGCGGCGTTACAACTGCTCTGCGTGCAGCCACCGAACACGTACATCGACTGGTTGGCGTCATAGTAACACGCACCTAGGGAAAAAAAAAAGGCAAACACGCCGATTAGCCAATTCTCTGACCTTCACGTTTTTGGGTGAAAAAAAAGATCATTTTCCTTTCCCCCTGGGTTTCAGACGGGAGAAACGCAGACCGGCTGCCCCGACGACTTCAATAAAACCACGGGCCAGCTTAGGGGTATCCCTGACCAGTATAAACCTCCAGCAAGGATCTTCCGAGACGATTATCCCCTCAAGCAGAGCTGCTCCTGAAAGCGCAAAGAAAGCTGCCTTAGAAGCTTGTAGTTAATTAGATCAGCTACGATTAACGCGCTCAGCACACTTACCTTCTCTAAGCTAGTTTGTATGGTTTATAGGATCGCCAAATTCGACTAAAACTGCCCAGTATACCTAGACCTGGCCACTTATGCTCTTTTTCCAAAGCTTTCATCCTATCTCGTTATAGAAAAGCACCACTGGAACACAGGCATCTTATACATCTTACATAAGGAGCGTTCCCTTTGCTCCTTACGGGAAAGGATTAGGCAGCGAGACGGGGAACGGGGAGGGAACACAACACTTGACAGCCCCTCAAAGATACCCAGGGAAATAAAGAGCTTTTGGCCCCAAAACCAAACTCAAGAGCAAAAAAAAAATTGCAAGCGCCCGCATTTGGCAGTTAGCATCGCACGGTACCCAGGCACCTCTGACAAGAAGTAAATTAAACGTAAGATAAGCTAAGCAAGTCCTTTCTGCTCTATCCGCCGTGGAGGATGAGCAAGATTCCAACGTGTTCAGGAAGTTAAACCCCTGCAATTACAAAGAAGGTTTCCCAATTTCCGCATTTCCCTCCTCAAACGCAACGAGCCCCGTCGACTTCGTACGACGACCCCTCGCCTTTCACCTTCTTGAGATCCCCGCAAGGCAGAGGCACCTCTTCCACGTCTTGCCTAACTCACGAGGAGCGGGACGAGTGCCCGATGGCGACGCTGGAAAGGGAAGCTCATCCCTTGGCAGCACCTTTGACAGACAAACTCTCACCAGCTCCTAGGCTTGCAAGCCAAGGATCAAGGAGCGAAGGCGACTTCAGCTCCTGGGCTGGTCTGGGTGATGGGGCAGCAGGGCTGCATCCGCACCCTCCGATCGGCTGGGTGCTGTCTGCTCCGCTGACCTGCGTGCGACGGCAACGTGTCTGCAATCCAATCCTCCCTTGACCTGACACAGCCTGAAAAAAATCTCAATTCTCGCGTTTTCTGTAAAATTCTTCCCTTTCTTCCCCCAGGGCTTTGGTAAAAAGCGTACGGTGTGGCTGGCAGGAAGGGCAAGCTTGTTTCTGAAGCCTCGATCTGCCTGTCGGGGCGTTCTCTGTTCATTACTGCATCTCCCAGGACTTATTTAATGGTCTCCAGACACCAGGAATTCAGCAGCAACACATATGGATGGTCCCAAAACACTAAATCCTGCGTGCAGTCCCTCAGCACCAGCCGGGGAGCACCGGCACTTGTCTCAAAGAGGACTCACTGCCTGAATCCCGCTCAGAACCAAAGCATCTCTCCGTAAAGCCCAACTTCGTACACGAGTGCCCTCAAGAAAAGTCATAAAAATCTAACATCAACCCTTTCAACACGAGCAAGGCCTCCCCCGCGATTCCTCGAGCATTTATTATCAAGTCTAACGAGGGGAAAACCCACAATAAATCATATCCACGCACACATGCACCAGTGCGTAGTAGAAAGCCGCAGTGTTTTACGCTCTGGGAACACTGAGGGGAACCAGCCGGGGCTCGGAGGGAGCAGGAGTCATCGCCCTCGCGATGACAAGCGATATATTGCCCAACACGAAAAGCAAGAGGAAAAGTCAAAGTTCAGGCGGGGAGCCCACGGCGCAGGGCAGCCTCTGGCCCTGGGGCTGAGATGGAGGCGAGAAGCGCCTGTGGTTATGCAGGAGCCCTTCCACGGAGCATCTCCGGGTTGAGGACCACGTGCCGTCGTAAATAACCGGCGCGAGGGAAGGATTAGCACGCAAGTACAGCGGCTTTGATAAAAAGCACCGATATTTATTCTGTGCCGAAGCGAAAGCGGAGGTGGATGCATGGCAGGGGTGCGAGTTGCACCGTTCCTTCCCTCTCTTTCCATCACGTTGTCCACAGCTGTTCACCGGTTAAAAAATAAAAATAGATTCAGATGAGCTGACCTGACGGGACACAGGACTAACTCCGGAGCTTGTACAGACATAAAGGCTTTTTTTCTTTTTGAAACAGCAGCGAGAAGCGAGCAGAAAAAAGGCTAAAAAAGGAGCAACCTACTTTTGGTAGCAAGAGAAAACGATGCAGAGCAAATCCCCACGAGAAGTCGTCCCTGCTTCCAGCTTTGCTCTAGACCAGTACAAGCACATCCCCGGTTTCCAACGATCCCACCCCGCAGCCCTGATTTTGCAGGCTGGAGGTATGCATTTCCAGCGTGAAAGAGCTCTTGAACGCAGCCCACCCGTACGTACGCCAGCGATATTCATCTCGCTGCTCTGAATGAATCGCAACGCCGTAAACCGGCGCATTCAAGCGCCCGCGGACAATACCGCGGCTCAGCGGGGGACGCGATGACGCCCGGTGGCCTTTGCCGAGGGTCCCATTGTCTGACCTGGGGCTTGTCATGCAGATCCCCTGTTGAAAAAGCCAGCAGCCCTCATGCCCTTGGCTTTTAGTGACGAGTCCGGGGAGCTTTGCTGACCACACAGCGGGACAAGGGAGCTGGAGACACGGGATGTGCTCGTAGGGTGAGACCACCCAGCTCTCCGCCGGGTGCATCCGCACCACGTCCTTACGTGCAACTGAACCGTCTTCATCTCAACCCACACCTTGCCCAACTGTGTGCCCACATCTACACGCCACGGCGCGCGGCTCCGGAGCTCTCTCTGGGGTGGAGGATATATAAATAGTGGTGTCGTGGATTTACCTGGGACGGGATGGAGGAAGAAATAATGCTTAAGGGCATTTTTACAGCTTTATCTACTCCTTAAGAGTCGACTCTATATCATTTTTACACAGTAAGAGCCCTTGCAGGCTGCAATGTCACCTCCACCTGGGAAGGCACCAGCCAGCGCTTTGCACCCTAAGCCCACGCAATTAAACCCCGCTGCAAAGCAATGCTGCGGTTTTTCTACTTAACCTTTCTCGAAAGGTTTAGTTTCCTTAGAAAACTAATCGCTACCTAAACCACGACAGGTCGAGAGCCTCCCACCTCCTCCCCACGCCAAACCCTCGGCAAGCACGGCTTTCACACAGCAGCGCAGCTCACTTTATTATTTTGGAGGGGAAGTGGCAGCATTCTTCTCCTCTATTTGGATTTAAAAACCAGGCCAGCCAGACAGGCACCGTGACGTCTGCACGGCATGTATTTTAATCCTAGACCAAAATATTTTAAACTGTGCTTTCCTATTTCTTCTTAGCAAGCCATTTAAAGCTTCTGAAGGAGAGGAAGGCAGAGCGGTTTGGGGGAAAAAAAAAAAATTAGAAGGGAAAAAAAAAAAAGCACAAGCGAAAACTCCGGTTTATACCAGCCTTGCAAAGGTGTAGAATAAATCAGGGAGGAGGGTGCGAGTCCCTGGTGCTTTTAGCTCTTTTTTGGGTGGAAAACAAGCAGCTGGAGACCACTGGATGGATTTTTAGGTTGGTGGTTTGGTTTTTTTTTTTAAACACTTAAGTCCCAGTAAAATTTAGTGTTTTAGTATTGCAGAGATGGTATAACTTTGTAACTGGAAACCAAGAGAATAAACATTTCTGATGCTTGAAGACACATACCCAAACAGACTGCAAAGCCAGCTTGCTTTGAACGCGTTCCTGTCTCCCCTCTGTGCTGCACAACAAAGCATCAGAGACTTTCACCCGGAGCGCAAGATAACCAAAACGAAGATCAACCGGGAAGGGAAAACTGAATGCAAAACACATGCCCTTTGCAATAATTAAAGGGCATTGACTTTTTAAACCTCGAGTACATCAAATAAAGTAACCCAACCAAGTTCAAAGGTCGTATTGCCCATCAGAGAGGGGGAAAAAAGCCAGCTCGGCTATTGAAATCCCATCGCTACGCAGCCCTCGGCTCAAAACAGCACCGCAGCGTTGCGGCTAAAGCTTGACAGCCCTTGGCGTTGGCGTTCCCAGGAGGGCCCTGCCAAGCCGACCGCTGCGAGCATCGTACGTTGGGCTGCTGGCACCGCTTCCTCCGACGCGGGGCTGGGTTTTGGAGGTAACCTCTCCGCGCCCAACTGCGCTTGGCACGAGAACCAGCAGGATGGCGGCACCGAGGAGGTAGGGCTGCAGATGAAAGCGCCCGGTCCTGCTGGCTGGCACAGATGTTTACACCAACTATGCCGCAAGTTGCGGCACGATAAAAATGCTCCAGATCTCAGAAAACTCAGCTCTGCGACCGCCTCCATGTCTTCAGGGGGGAAAAAAGAAAAAGAAAACAAAAATCCCACATCTATCTCCTTATTCTCCAAAACATTATTTGCCTGCTCCTTGCAACCCAGGGACTCAGCGCAGCCAAAAGGCAGCGATGGATTGAGCAAAGCTGGGTGATGTGAAGAGCCGCAGCTCTGGTAAAAAAGCAGCCCATCCTGTAAAACAAACAACATTCCAGCTTTTACCTCTCCCTTGCCTCTCAGGGTAAACCCACGGAATTGCTTTAATTAGTCATCATGTTGGTGCCATGCTCCCCAGACTGCATGGAAAAAAAATAATCAGTATTTAAAATTAGTCACTCTTCCATCAAAGGATCAATATTTCTGGCACAACGGTCGGCATTCCTCCGCTGCTTTTCCGTTTCTGCATTCCTGCGCCTTCTGACATCGCTTTCTGATTGTGGCCAGTTATTTAACCACATGAGTCATTGCCCTGCTATGGTATTTGTAGGTTCGTACATTAGGGCTAAAAAAGAATTAGATGACTACTGCAAACATCATACCTGTGTTCAGCTCAAAAGCCTAGGCATGAAGTATTTCTTCCAGTAAGCCTGTACGTTTAGATCTTAAAAAAAAAAAATCACATTATTGATATCGTATGTTCTGCAGCTTCGGTCAAATCCTTTAGAAAACCTACAGCTCATCCATAAAGTTTGTTATCAGTTGTCGTACGATCAAAGACCTTGCCAAACGCTCCCTCCCCACGAGACGACAGTAACTGCCATTAGTTATTCCTTATCAAACAGGTTTTCTATTACTCCCTTCAGAACTGATAGAAGACAAAGTGACCTCTAACTATTTGAAATTCTTTTGCCTGTCCTTTTATGCTCCGTATGAGCGCTTCTGGGATATTTCTAATAAATCCTAGAAGAGAGCGAGCCCTGGCCACTTCTTTGATGCCAACTACCATCGCCTGTTGACTTCAAATGACTCGTGCCTGGTAGATGACGTCTTCCACAAAACCTGGCAAATCACTCACCCCTAAAAAAGGAGTTTGTGAGTCCTCCCTCACTCCCCCCCCCCCCCCCCAAACCTGTTCTTACTTCACCTCAGCTCACCGCATCTTAGCATTTTAGGTCATAGGTTTAGAGTTTCAGTTCCAATTCTTGCTTTTCATGATTTGTAGCTTCAGTTTAATATTGGAAGCCACCCACAAACACGCAACGCTTTGTTGTAGGGAAAGCAAATACTGCAGATCTGAAGAACCGCTTAAAAAAAAAAAAAAATCAGTTTTAAGTCAGCAAACAAGTTAATCCAGATCAGCTTTCTGTGCATAAAGTGCGTTAACAACGCTTCCGTAGCAACCGAGGGCTGCCCAGAGACGGGACACCGTCAAATAGCGAGGCTAATAGAGATTACATGCTCCGAGGGCAGTGGCTTTAGTAAGACAACTCATTTTGGATCGCGTATAACAGCGGCACGCTCAGAGGAAGCCCCCGGTGGGCAGCAGAATAAATTAAAAGTGCACACAGCGGTCTTTGGTGCAATATTTGGGCCTTTTTCAGGTAATTTCTAGCTAGCCTTAAAGCTCACCAGATGCAAAAAGGCTGCAAAAACTGAGGGGAAAACACATGCAAATCTGCAAGTCGTTAATAAGCACTTTATTAGCACGGCCACTTAAAAACAAGCTATAAACCGTGGTGCCTTTTTTATTCTTTAGGAGGACAAGGAAAACTTTGGAGGGCACATTGACTTCACCACAGCTTCCAGCGGTGTCTCCTGGACTTGCCTTGGCAGAAGGCTGCGCATCGGTAGCTTCATAAATTATTACTTGGTAATATGAAAGTTTCACGCCTGCTTGCTGTTGGAATCGCACGGCTTACACGACGTTAATTTACCTTTAGAAAAATGAGATTTGCTCCCTGGAAGAACCGCCTCCCGGAGGGCTCAGACCCACTGACGAAGCCACAAGGACTGAATTTTTGTCATATTTGACTACGTCACCTGGCAGAGCAGGCTGAGGCAGCTTCATGCTATTGCAGTACAAATAAAAGTTTTATTTAAGTATCTTTCCCTCACTAGGAATGCTTTTTCTGTTCTCTTCCAGAAACTTGGAAGCAGGGCAAAAAAATTCACCCATATGTTAAGCGGCGTTGTCGAGCGAATTGCTTACTTCTACCAGCAAATACGCTTACCTCAATGCCTCTCACGTGCAGCTCTGCATTTTATTTTGAAGCAAGCCGCACTCAGCCTCCTCCAAATTGTATTACTCACAGATGTAGAAGATGATCTGCTGTAAAAGCAGCCAGCGTACATCCCCGAGTGCGGTGGGTATGCAAACTCATTGGCTTTGATGGTAATGACTCGAGTCTAGCGGCTAAGTGAGGTTTCTATTGAAGGGGACACAAAGCTCAGACTCGAAGGGGAACCGCGGAAGGAAGCCTGCGTGTAAAATTTGCAAAACCAGAAAGCAAAAATCCCACCCTAGCTCCATTAACATTTCCTAAGAGCGACGAGCCAACAACCACTGACAAGCAGCTACTGAACCTCTATTCTTGTGCAAAGTGCTTGTGTTGGCAGAGCCGTGTGTTACACCCGACCGGCTGAAACTCTGCCGCAGCGACATGCACGTGCGGCGCTGCTAGATCCCAAGTGACACAGCGCAACCCCCTCGTTGCAGCTTTCCATTGCAAATCGGAGCTGAAGAGGGGCGAGCGGAGCTCTTCCCAGCAGCTACTTACTGTGCGAGAAGCGTTGCGTGATGGGGGTGCCAGGGTAGGGGTAAGTGCGACTCTCCCACTGAATATTTCCTTCTTGCACTGCTTTGATAAAGCCGTGATAACACTGATGGGCCACACCTAGGGAAAAAGAAGACGTCAGCAAAATTTGGAGCACGTTAGGAACAAACCGTGCCCGCACAGTTGCACAAGCAGCGTGACAGCAATTATAAAGAACCCCTGTATTTAGATTATAAATACACTGGTGGAAATTCAGAGGATTAAAGAGAATAAAGAACAGGGACTCCGCAAACGTGGAAAATCAGCAACATTCACTGAACGGATTCACTACGTTTCCGATATTTGTCAGCTCTAGCTTGGTAAAAGCAAAGCTTTTGTGAAAGGTAAGCACGTGCGATGCCTTTGCAGAGCCGTTTTTCAGCCTTCCCTGCTGCAACGCAAGCCTGGTGTCCCTAGTCACACCCCCAGAGGAGCAGCTGCCCTTCCCTGAATCGACCTTTGAGGACAAATAACATGCAATACTGAATTTTTAAGAGCGTGCACGCAGCTACTGCACAGGAATCTAAAATAAATACGAGAGGAGACATCGGTGATAAAGTCAGTGCGTCTTAGGTGAAAATATCCCTTCTCAGCTGTGCGAGGGAGCGGATTTGGCTGACGACAGCTCCTCTGCGGAGCAGGCCAGCCCCAGAGCTGCGATTAATTCTGTGTCTTGAGTACGCGTGTCTGTGTTTGTGCCGAGAGGGGGCCAGAGACCGCTCCCCGTGGAAAGAAAAGGGTCTGGTGAAGATTCACAACTGCAGCAGTTCAGCAGATGCTCGGTGGCATCCGCTACGCTACGGCAGCCCTCATGCTGAGGATGCCACAACCTGCCAAGATTTTTTCCCAAGGATTTGCTTACTGAAAGCCCCGTGCCAGGAACACTTCCAGCAAGAAATCACACTCCGGGATATAAAGCAGGAAGTTTGTTTTTTTTTTTTTTTTTTAAAAAAAAAAAACCCANGCCCAGGGTCCTCAAGCAGCTGGTCCCCGAGAGTCACGCGGGAAATGTAATCCGAACTATAGGATTTCATAGCAGATGTATCCTGACAAACAGGAAAAATTAACCAGAAGAAAACAAATCAAGTGTTTACCTCAAGTGACCTCTCTGCTTTGCAGCGAGCAGGTTAGCAATTACACTCCCTTTCTTTGCTGTAATTGCTGCAGAAACGGCACGGCTGCCCAGCACCACTCACCCCCCGAGACTTGGGCAACTCACTCCAATGCCACGCTGCGCCTCGGGCTGCTCATCCCTCCCCTCCGCTCCAGGGATGTTTCCCACAGTCTTTTTTTGGGGTGAATCACCAGGTGCTTGTTCATTCCAGCTGCATCCTTTGCACCTCTTAAGGCTGCTCCAGGAACGCACACGCGTGAGAAAGTGTGCCCAAGCGGCGACTCAAGGGCTGCGGATGCTTGAAAAGCTTTTCAACAGGGGTGCGGGCTGCTGCTGACCCAAAATTAGGCAAAAAAGAGTAATTTTGTGCAATGCTCGCTTCTGAAGTAGCTGTGTTTTGTCATTTTGTTTTGTTTTTTTAACCTCTGGCCTGTTAAACTCTGGGCAAGGCAGAAAATGCCTGGAATCTGAGCAATGCTTTCACATGTGCAGAGAAGTCCACAAATTAGACATCACCCCAAACGCATGCCAAAGGCGTTTCTCACCTGACACCCGCTCTGCGTTTTCCAGAAGAAACAAGTTACGTGCAGCGGCGTGCCTCATTTCCTACAGATTTAACTGTGGTCTCGTCTTAAACTGCCTGTTTTTTAACGAAGCTCGCAGTCAAGACACGTGTCCCCAACAGAAACGTAACAGAAATCATCCAATGTATTATAAAAAACACCGAAGCAGATAGCTTTGCTTGTATCCTTGTCCAAACCTTACCTACTGATTTGTTGTATCATATAGATCTAGCATTAAAATATCCCCACGAGGCTTCAGAATTAATGCTGCACGGAGGCAAAGCGCAGTATCTGTATCTCAGGGCTACTCTTTCAGGAAGTCTGAATATGTAGATCTATATTAACGTTGATTTTATATACCACTTATCTTCAGCAGAGCTGTAAGAACCAGACACGGTTTTGTTCCCAGCCAAAACCATAAGCTTTGGGAACGTTAATTACTGAGCAAGACGCAAACGAAGCACAATTACAGCCACATTAGACATGGGATGCCGGCAACTGGGGACTGCTGTGCGGTGGAGAGGAAGCCTGAACGCAAGGTCAACAGTGCTGCACGTCAGCAGCGCACAGGAAGCATTTAAAAGCAACGTAAGCGAGGAGGGTTTTGGGGTTTCACTCTTTTAAACTACAAGAGAGGCTGAGGGGCTCAATTCTGCGCCATTATCGGCGATACCTTCAGCAAAGCAAGCGACCC
This sequence comes from Balaeniceps rex, assembly GCA_013401315.1. Classification (NCBI taxonomy): domain Eukaryota; kingdom Metazoa; phylum Chordata; class Aves; order Pelecaniformes; family Balaenicipitidae; genus Balaeniceps; species Balaeniceps rex. The sequence continues at coordinate 35,365 of VYZW01045259.1, forward strand.
GACGGCTGTAGCTATTTTTCTGGCTTTTTGCAGAAGTCAAATTTCTGAGTTTGAGGGGAAAACAACAGGCGAGGCTAAAGCAAAGCAAAGAGCAGCTGGGATATGAATCTGTGTTCCCACAATTAAAAAAAAAAAAAAGCACTCAGTACAGCTGTTTGTACCTTTGATTAGTCGATACCACTGTTTGCAGACAAGGGCAGCAGTTTTGTGCTCCTGATAGGGCGAAAGGAAGGAGAGGATATATTCCAAAACCTCTTCTGGGAGCTCCAACATTGATCTGTTATGTCTGGTCTCATCAACCTCCAGCTCAGCGTGCGGCTCATCATCTTGCTCCATCGTCCCTTCGACCACAGCGTCTTCGTGATCCACAGCCATGAAACCGTCATCTTCACTGTCCGAGGAACTGGCCATGGCATTCCACTTCACAGCTGAAAAAAAAGACAACAGTAAGGTCACAAAGAAAATGAATAGCATCGGAAACGCATCTGCAAGCCGTGCACATTACACCAAAGGTCATCAAGCTCTACGCCTGCAAACTCCAAGTCGAGGACGTGGGTTTTGCAAAGCTTTGAAGCAGGCTGCACATGGTTTAGGAACAAACCGCTCTCCATTGCTGCGGCATTTTCCCAGGCCACTTCATCTCTCACCGCTCTCAGCCCTACCATTGCCTACAAACAGTACCAGAGAGAGCAAAAAAAAAAAAAATAAACTCGCTGGAGGAATTGCAGCCTCTCGAAGCCCTGCCCCTCGCCGGGCAGGAGAAGGCATCGGCTGGTTTGCACCGCGGGGCCGGGCAGCGATGGGGAAAGGGATCCCCACCGAATCCAGAGCAACCCAAGGCGAGACAGGATGGCAACGACAGCTTTGCAGCCCCTCCTCCCCTGCGAAACCAGTTTTGCCAGCGAACTGCTTTACCCCAAGCAACTTCTCCACAGCACGCAGGGGGGGGAAAAATTCCCTGTCTCATTCTCCCTTAACACCCCCCTTTTACTTTTTTTTTTTCCCATTAAGTACTTGCACGCAGTTGCTTACTGCTAGTAGGTGAGGAGAGAAAAACCCCCACAGGATTTACTGTTGATGAAAGGCTGGAATATCAAATATTGTATCTCCAGCTATTGAGAACGTCTTAAGCATAAGGTAACATACCGATGACAGAAATACATCACGAAATAAATCCATCTTAACGAGTGGCTGTGTCCAATTTGGCCAGTTGGCATGGTGTGCAGTTAAACCTGTGCCCGCTGCTCCAAAATAAATCCCTGGACCCCGTTTCCGAGGAAGCAGCCACCCTGTTTTGGGGAGAGCGGCGATACTTTTCCCTTCCTACGCTGCTGGGTCAAGACCAAGGGATGCAACTGCTCCGTGACTGCACACGCATTGATAGCTCAAACCAAAATAACAGCTCGTGAGGACAACACGGGGACTTTCTTTTCCAGAAACTGCAATCACAAATTCCCTTTTTATCTTTTCCTAGCACAGCAGGTTGTACCAAAGGACCCAAACCAGGGCAAGCTCTCAGCTCTTACATCGCTCAGCCTGAGTTTGTCCCGACTCCGCGAGGCAGAGGCTGCCCAGCCATCCCCAGGTCCCAGATCAACCGGGATGATGGGATGCACATCACCACAGTCCATGGGACAAATCCCAGCGGCAGCAAGCAAACCTGCTCCTCAAAAGGGAAGACAAGACACGGCTTTTTGCCCAACATATTTAAATACAAGTAACTTGCACCACGTTGGTTATAAACTATCGTATTTTATTTTTACCAAACTCTCAGTATTGCAGAAAACACGGCTGGAAGGAATTTAAGTTACCTAGCTATCAGGAATAAACTAAGCTGTTACAAGCTTCCAGTGAAGCAAGTCGTCTTCCCCAGCTAAACCCAGGGTTTTCCCATCCCGGCATTCACCAAGCTGAAGAGCCATGGGAATAGCAGACGGTGGAGACGCGGAGCAGAAAAGCTTGCCGTGACAACTAATTCACGCTCGGAAAAATTACGTTCGACAGCATTATTCTCCAGTTTTGTCAGGTTGCCCGATGAAGCAGCTTCAGAAAATCCTAGGGGCTGTCAATCTGCAGCAGAAACCACGTCAAAATTAAACTTACAGTTATCATCTTAACAGATGCTCCGCACGTTTTCCCGTGTCGGAAATCCTTCTTCGAGTCAATGTTATGACAGAGAAAGGCTGAAACCCAACCGCTTTGACACAAGCGCTGCTGCTGCCAGCAAACTGCATTACGCAGCAGATAATACACAAATTCCTAAAGATTAAGAAATGGAAAACTAAAAAAAATTAAAAAACAGAGGGTTGGGTTTTTCCCAAGCAAAAGCATCTATCGTCGTGGAGCGTATGTGCTGATTTCCATCTTGACACAGCGTGGCAGGAAGCCAAAGGCTGCCGGTACTCCAACCTCGGATGCGGTTTCGCTCGAGCCGGGGAGGTCAGAGGAAGGAGGGTCGGTCCCTATCTCACAGCTTGGGAAAACAGAGCAGCACATCTACCCAGGTGGAGCAGAAGGCGTTTCACACCCTAAAAACGTGCTAGGAAACCAAACAGAAGTGTATTTACATCCAGATCAGGTACCATGGGACACCTGCGGGTGACAATGCCGAACATAAGCCTCGGCTCGACAGGTTCACACAAGACATCTGTTGTGTTATTAAGGTTTAAAAGCAAAGATGATGTTTCCCAACAGCTTTTATTTACCCTTTAAATAATGTCCAAAACCTGCTAGAGGAAGTCAGGCGAGAAGCGCAGGCTTCGTTGGCTAGCAAGGGGTTTTTTTCCAATTATTAAATCCCAATTTCGATCCTCCAGAGCAGGCTTGGGAACAACACAACACAACACAGCAAGTTAATCACAGGCGCAAAACAGCTTGGGGGTTGGAAAAGCATCTCTAAGGCCAATTTTAAAAAGGCAGGAGGAGCAGGGAAACCCCTCGATGCCTCGAGGCTTGCGCAGATCTGGGGATGGAGAGGCTGCACCGAGTTCTGTCTGGTCTTACCAGACCACTTGATAATATTGTAAATACTCAAACGCATCTACCCTGCTAGATCCTTGTTTTCTAAATGTTTCAGCGTAAGAAATAACCGTGGTCCCAAGCTTTCACACCCACGCTGTGTTATTTTTCTTAAGGAAAACAAGACCAGCAATAAACTCAACTCCCAAAAGACAAGCCGCCGTCAAAATAACCCTTCAAGCTTGACCTGCCACGGATACAGATTTTGCTCTTATGGCACAGAACAGCGGGCTGGGAATAACCACCCCCGGATTGCAAAGCAGCGAAAGCCCTGTCCTACAACCCTGCTCCAACATCGGAAAAGGAAAAAGAAACCCAGGCAGTCGGTAAGACTAAGGCATCCCAGCCAGCTCCTATTAGCAATTATTCAGCAGATCCACGGGAAGAAATCCCCTGCCAGTGTTTTTACTAGTTTTTTTGAAGAGCAGAACAGAGTGTTTCTGTCCCGTTTGCATTCAGGGGGGATGCAGTAGGTGCTTTCTCACTCATCCTGGCTCTCCAGGTGCTCTCTGCTTGCACAGAGCTGGGCTTCAGTTTGTACACGGGCTAAAATTAATCTCGCAGCACTCAAAGAGCCGCAGTGAAGGGATTTAAGCAGTCACGTCTCATCCAAAAATACATGCAATTCAATTAACTTGCCGGGACGGATCCAGGAGCCCTGTTCTGCTTGGATCGATCACTGCGAAGGCCAACACGAGCCCCTTGAAGCACCATATTATATTTTGCACCCTACAGCCCTCCTGGTCCCAGAGAAGGGCCTTTATATTCCAGCAGCAGAAACGTTCTACAGCATTCAGAAATTAGCCTAAAGCCCTACCAAGGAGGAATCGCAGCTGCTTAAAATAACACGTAAAGAAACGCTAGAAGGGCAATCGAAACAGAGCTCTGCCAGCGCTGATCAAATTTGCCTGTCCCTTCCTAAAAGCTGTGCCTCTGCCAGTTGGCAAAACATTTTATAACTCTTTTCCTCCTTTCAGAGCACTTCAATTTTCCCCTCTCTCTCCCCTCCCGAAATTATTTAAGAGCCTGCTGTTTATTCTGCTACAGTAATTATCCGCTGCAGTGGAACAAACAGACAAAAAATATTAAATGTAGGCAAAAAAACCACCGGGTTTAAGCACTTCTTGAAGCCTGGTAGCGCCGTCAGGCAGCCAGCAGCCTGCTCCTGCAAAATGTCTCCGACCCAAGAAGGTTTTCCTACCTGCAGGCATCTCTCCTGGTTCCACGGACCCCAATTTACAGGCGTGGGTGGCATCAGCGGTTCCCATCCTGAACTACCTCCTCTTCTCCGCAACTCTCAGCTGTTTTAAGAAGCGCCTGAACCCGCAGGGTTTTTAACCTGGCCTTTTTTTTTGTTGTTGTTTTTTTAAAAAAAAAAAAAGTCAACAGATTTTAGGGGAAAAAAGCCTCCGAGGGAAAGTTCTTGAATGAAAATAAGAGGCCGTGTAATAGTACTGAGTCAGAGCACATTAGTCATAAGGGAATGCTCATTTTCACATGCCACAAAAAATTCTCTCTCCAAACATAATCGTAGAAGCTATGTTCTCACCAAGGGGAAAAAAAAAAAAAAATAATGAAGGTGTGTGAAAGGACCCAGCCCTGGCTGGATGACTTCTTCGGCTGGAAGGAGAAGGGGACTCTGCAGAACAGAACAATTAGTTGCACTTGGCAATCAGGAGCTATGGCGTTAATTTAGGGGTGGAAGATAGCAATTGCCTCTAACCCACTCCAGACTCTTCCTCATACGCTGAAACTGCTTATTCTGCTTGTCAACAGCCCCTTTGGCACGGCAGGGTAGCATTTACGGAGACATTTAGACCTTTTAGGCTTATTCTCTTACCCAAATTAAAAAAAAAAAAGCCTATTCCATCAGACAGACACATTTAATAATAAGTCTGAGGCTGCTTTCCTTGAAAAAAAAAAAAAAGTCCTATCTGTATCAGGAAGGATCATTTTTGCATGATATTTTATTGTTTGTCTCATGCAGCCGCGCCATCAAGGACTTCAATGGCAGCTTTCCCCCTTCCAGTTCAATTTTTGCTACTATCGGCTGCCCTACAGAAGCCCTGAGCCCTTTTCTAGTGATATAAGAGGAAAAATAAAGCACTGTTTCCTAGGGAGAAGCACACTATTTTACAAAAGCAACAGCACAAGGAGCAAAAGGTCTGCGGGAGCCACGGGATTCGGGGTAGGGATAAACACCGTTAAATAAGACGATGTTTCCAGTCCTCCAAAGCTTGCACCAGTTAGAGCCGACCCATTGGAAAATCAACTGCTAGACAAGCTCAACAATGGAAAAAAAGCAGGTTTTATTAAAAAAAAAAAAAAGAAGAAGAAAACAAAGCCTCTGGGAAACTGAACGATGAGCAATATCCTGTCTGCGCTGCCATCGAGCATCGCGCCCAGATGAACGAGCAAGACCTCGGGGACACCTGCACCACGCTTTTCTTCTTATCCCTGCAAAACAGGCAATTACAAGTTCTTTGAAGCAAAGCTTTTCCCTTTAGCTGCCTTTCAACAGGAAATTGCTGGTTTTTTTTTTTCCTTTCATATAAGACCTAGCTTCATCCAGGAAAATAAAGGTTTCCTAAATTCCATCCGCAAGCTTGAAAATTCAAATATATAACTTTCAGTACTACCTCCCTGCCGTGTGTTTTGCCTGTTAAACCAGTATTTTTGTAGAGACTCCACAGACAAATTCAAAATTATGTGACTTCATTTACAGTGCCTTATAACCTCCACCACACTGTAATGAAACAGCATGATTACACCTGAATTTTAATTGATATTATTGTAATAAAAAGGTTTAGAGTTACCAGAAATCTCTCCCACCTCAACAATGACGAGCTGACCCCCAGCGATTCCAGATTCCTGCTCATTTTTATTCTAAGCTTTCAGGGAAAAAAAAGTAGTAATATAACATTACGCAGCAAGATTTATTGTGCAAACAGCAACCTAAAAATAAATTCTGCCTAATCTATCTTCCTACAAAATTAAAGCACTGAAAATGAGAAAGAAAATTTGAGGTTTATTCTGGATTTCTTACAGGAATACAAACCTAGGTCGCACACATTTTATATACTTGTCGTTAGCGTACGGTTCATGAGAACAAGAGGAGACAGCAGAGTTTAATGACACCACACTTCAGGTGTATGTAGCAAAATCCGTCATTCGAATTTGCTAATGGAATAAACAGGACAAAACCTCACAACTGGCCTAAAAGCTTAATAAAATATTAACAAATCAAGAACCAGACCAAAAAGCGAAGGCACCAAGACCGTCTCCAGATATCCCTGCAGAACGCCGCTGAACAAGCTGAGATCACCAACACCCAACAAAACCCACCCAAACACATCCCTAAGAAACGGGATTTGGAGACTTTCTAGTTTCTTTTGACAGTGTCATTACCTTTAAAACAGCTAAAGTTGTTTAAAACCTGTTGAAACCTGGCTTGATAAGCACTAACACCACAGAAGAAGCTGTTGTTTTACTTATTTAGGTCCTGCTTGAGCTCACACACGTGCTGTTGGCCGGCGAGCCCCCAATTTAATCACAGTAGGCATTAAATACATTTAATCTTTAGGTTAAAAAGGTGATCTGGGTGGGCCAGGCATCTATCCACAGGGCACCATGCTCTTTGGGTTTCCCTGATAAAAATTCAAGCCTCCACGTGCACGCCTCCAACTCTGAAATCTCATTAACCGCTCAACGACGTTACATCCCGCCAACAGAGCCGAAAATTAGCAAGTTTGAGTATCAACCCTGGCTGGGGTTCTCCAAATGCAGAAAGGGTCATTCCAGTAACTTAGACCCAAATTTGGCCCATTTTGCAAACTGTTCTGCTCGGGTGCAATAACTGGCTGGACTGTATCTAGGTTTTGCTCTTGCGATCCATCCCCTCTACTGAAATCACCCTCAATTTTGTAAGGACGTAAATAAGTAGTATTTCGGGCTCACACACTCCCTCTACCGGCTCTCTGCAAGCCGCTAATTAAAATTATTCTTGCCTAAACTTTTTCTAGCAAAACAAATAATCACGATTCATTTCAAAACGAAGGCAAAACCGCACGCTAGCCAGAAAAGAAGAAGGATCCCTAAACAAGCAAATTAAAGGCTTTGAGACTTGAAAATAGAGGATTTTACAAGAAAATGCGCAGATGCTTCTCCTGTTGTAACATACGCTGTCGGAGGATAAACAGTTTGCAGAGCGGCTGTCTAGATAAAAACATCCGACGCGATTTTCGGTACCTATCCAAACCTTCCTGCGATGATTCATCAGCAAGAACTCCTGCTCGATAACGCCAAGCGAAAACACAATGGCAGATCCTGGAAATAATTGTCACCTCCCTCCTTCGTTAAGATAGCGCAGCAGGTCTGGAGCTCATGGGCTGCAGTTGGAAAGCTGCAGTTAAATTAATTATTTTGAGGACAGGCTGTAAAAATGACACAGCACATTCTAGGTTCTACAGACATCTCTTAAACCTACCAAAGCCACTAAAATTGGTTAATCTGGCTAAAGGTTTCAGGCAAACAAAGGGAAATTTACAGCTGAACCACAAGGAAAACACATGCTACTGATCTAAAAACCAGTCTAGTTTTGGCCGTATGAAAACTAACACTGAAAACACAACTCGGGAATATCGTTTCTGTATTTACATTTCCATACAACCCAATGCCCATTTCTATGTCCAAACAGCCCAGAAAATCTAACTCAGGGAAAAGAATTACATGTAAAGCATGGAAACATCCTGCAGAAGGGTTTGCTAACAACACTAGGAGGTACCCAAACGTGCTGGGTGACTTCATTCCTGATTTTTTAAACAGGCTGCATGAGACGCTTATTCAGTGTGGTTGGGATTATTTTTTATTTTTTTAAAATAAACTCTTTTCTTTGTACAGCATAACCCGATGAATCCGAACAGCTGCTCCCAGCACAATTCCCACTAAACTGCTGCCCACACGGAGGAAACCGCAGTCCCCGAGGTGCCCACGTGTCAAGCAAACACTGCCGCAGGAAAGCAGCCCGCAGCAAGTGTCAGAGTCCGACCCGGCGCACGACTTCCTTGGTCGGGAAAGCCCTGGATCGCATCCACCTCCTCCAGCTCAGCCAGCAAAACAGGCAGCTCGGGAAGCAGCAAAATGTCATTTCCTACCGATGCATCGCTCGCGGGTGAGCTGCCGCTGCCTGCTGCAATCGCACAGCGGGGAGTCAGACCTTCTTCCTCCTACCTTGCTCCTCTGCCCTCCGGGATTTGGAGCTTTCTTGCCTTCGGCAGGGTCTCTCCTCTCCTTTTCCCATCCTGTGAAACTTGGGGGAACTCAGGATCTTTGAGACCTTTATCCTTTCGCTGAATCAAGCAGAAAGGGGCAAGAGGATCAGGAATTAACGTGAGAGGGAAAGCAAACTGCATAAGCCTGGTTTCCAAAAAAACCAACCCTGGCAAAAGCCCACTGAGAGACAGACACACACAGCTCCACGCAACTTCCTTCAGAAACCACCAGCACTTCAAGGGACTTAAATAATCAGCGTTAATGCCCACGCTGCAAGGCTGTCCACGTAAATCAGGCAATCTCTCGTTGCTTTAAGCAGCAGGACAAACAGTCAAGATTTAGGTTTCCAACACCGCTGCAAAATTCAGGCTTAATGTTTCGCTGCGGGAACGAAGAATGAAGTTTTAGCGCTCGGGAAAATTAAGTTAAGCAAACGCTAGGTCAAGGTCAGGGTTTACCTGCCGAGCAGCTTGTCATGCAAGCGCTCACATTCAAGCCTCTGCTTCCCCCCCACGACGTGGCCTTTGGCTTAGCACACGCACGTGAAGGAGGAGGGGTGGGGAAGAATTTAGTGTTTGCAATAGAGCAGAGTTATTTGGCAGTCTAGATTCACAAACTGCAACGTTCCTCTACCGACTAAGAAATATAAGTCATGAGCAGCCCCGAGACATTTCATTTGAAGTGAAGACGAGCTCAAGGGTACTGACTTTCAGGTCAAAAAAAAGAAGGATGCACTGGAAAAAGCCACGTATTAGCGTAGGCTCGGTAGCCAAGGTTTAATTTAAATCGATATCCACAGCTTTCAGGCAGACTGCTGACTTCGCAGCAGTTCGCTGATGCAATGTTTTTATCTTTGTTAGCAAGCAGGGTACCAAGATATCTAATACCATCTCGACATGGACATTATCAGCGTATGAGCCCTGCGAATGATGCTCTCCTCCCAATCTTAACTCCTAGCAGACGAGCTGCTCAGTTGTAACACGACTTGTGTGTCCAGCACACTAAAAGCGTGTTTTTGCGATGTCCACTCACCTAATCACATCAAATAAATTTGTATGCCACCTCCAAACGAGTTCGTGTAATTCCCGGTGCAAAGCCTTTGATGAAAGCTGCCAACTACGGAGTTAACCATCTAGCAAATATTGCCCAGGAGCAGGGCTGGATCACACCAAAGAGAATTTAAAAGGCAGAGCTGTTTGCTAAACAGCGATTGCAACAATATAGAAAATATTTTCTCTCTCTCAATGGTGTTTACGAAGGTGTTTACATTGATACACACACACCCGGCCAAAAAACCCTCTGGCCACATAGCACGTACCTGCCCAACGCAACCTTAAACGCCTTTACACATTACAAAAGCGCAGCATCGGCGGGTGTCCCAGCGCCTGGCTCGTAAGCGCCACAGAGGTAATTAACCCCATTTTATAGGTAAAGGAACAAAAGCACCGAGAAGCCGAGGTCAAGCAAGCCCTCGACAGCACTGGGATTACAATACCGGAGGTTTCTGGCTCCCTGACCTGCGCTGAAGAAATTAGGCCACCGCCTCTCCCAAGTTAAGATGAATACGCAGATAGCGCCAAGAGCTCTGTTTTATTTTTGACGGGCGAGCTGGAAACAAAGATACGCTAATCAAGACATAAAAGGGCGATGGAAAAGAGTAAGATTTATGAAAAGCAAGCACAGAGCATAAGCGCTTGCCTCGACACCCGTACAAAGGGCTCGAGCGTGTAAATTCAGAACGTGCCTGAATTCATCGCTGGGTTTTTTTAGCAGGAGGTATTAACCAGGGAGGGCAAGCGCGCGTCGTTCTCTGCAAATATAAGACTACGTACCCCCTCGTCGCACTCTGCAATGCAGGTGGAGAGAAGAACGGTGCCTAAGGGTCCACGAGCACGAGACGCGCGTGTCAGCGAAGGGCATCGCCAGAGCCCGGCAAAGAGGCAAACAGCGGCTACGAGGCGGGACTGACTTTGAGGCAGTGTGGCTTCTCATCGCTCAAAATCCCGTGAAGCCATGGTTAGCTCAGTGACTGGCAGTCTAGACAGTGTCTCTTTTATTCACTGTCAATATGGTGTTGGCAGCAAGCACTGGGAGAGCTCTTCCCTGGGCGCTAAAGCTTCTGCTAAACACATTTCCCCCATAAACCAGCCCCTTGGCGTGGGGAAAATCCCAACCATCTCCCAGCAAAGAGCGGTGTCATTTAAAGTGAGCAACAGAGGATTCTTTTAAATCCTTCAGCAGGTAAAGCTGATGGGAAAGGAAGGATAAATACGTTCCTCTTTGGTGATACGAGTGTGCAAAACAGCCCGTAGGGTGGTGGCGATCGCAACCCTATTATTATAAAACAGGAAGGACTGCTCTGCGTCCCCTCCGACAGCGAGGCTTTAAAGGACAAAGAAATAGGGCTAAAGCCACAGGGAAGACCCACGCACCGCGGCGCGAGGGGTTGCGAACAGCACCGGCAACACCACCGAGCAGACCTCGCAAGCAACTGAGCCACCTACAGGAAAATACAACCCAGCAATTCAATTTAAAATAGATTTCCCGAGAGCTGGAGTTTGACCCACCCAGCAGGCTGGATGAGGATTTGCTGCCGTTTCCACACGTTTTGAGAATTTGCCTTCTTTTTTTATAGCGGTTTGGTTTTTTTTTTATTCCCCAGCTAATGAAAAAGGCAATGCACTGAGAAGCAAAAGCATCGCAAGTTAGGGATGCATCACCACTGAGAAAAGCAAGGGTTATCTTTCTATCCTATATGCCATATCTTAAGTCTAGTTGTTTAGTGAGGCTTAAAAACACAGGTATTAAATACTAAGAAAGAGAAGACAAATACAAGTGGAAGTCAAATCCACATTATGTTAATAAGCAAATAAAAATTCAGGGAAATTGTGCTAATTTCAAATTCATCCCTACCTCCTGAACAAAAACTCAGCTTCCCCCAGCAGCCCAACATCTCCCTTCGTTAACATCCCAAACGAGAGCGCTCCTGCCACCCCAACGAGCACCCCTTTCCAACTGAGAAGCACAGCCTGGCATCGTACCGAGCACAAGAGCGGGGCAAACCACGTATTATCACGTATTATGAAACCTCAGGATTTCACAGCATCCAAGACTCAGGTTCAGGGTGGGTTAAAGCGTCCCCCGTGTCCCCTCCCGAGCCGCAACGCGCGTCCGTGTCTGCAGAATGGGTCACTGCTGCTCCGAAACCTGAAGGTCCAGGAGGGAGTCCCCAGCAGCAGTTGCGACGGGGAAAGAAAACAGCCGGCCTAAAAACAAATACAGGAAGAGCATGCATTCAACAGGACAGATTAAAGGTGGCTGCTCGACGGAGGAACTGAATTAAATAATTGCAGAATGGATGCGACAACAATGGTACAGAAGTAGCTGCTATTTGGTTTTCTCGTTTAAGGTGTTTTGCGCAGACGCCTTCGCACGCTGGCAGAAGGATCCGATCTGCATCCGACACCAGTGACAAGAAAAAACAGAGATTCACTGAAAATGTTTGACTTTTGCAGAACTAGGCTTTTTTTAATAGGCTTGATACCCCGCACATGCTCAGCCCCCTCCCCTGGAAGCTCACCGTGAGGATACCTGCACCCAAGGCATTCGTGATCCTTTGTTCAAGTGCAGATAAATCACTCGTATCATTGCAGGCTCTCCAGCGCGATAAAAAGCCAGCCGTAACGGTTAATAGGTATCGCAGATACCCTGATGTAATAAGTTTCAGGATGGACAGTTTCTTCCTACAGTCACCCCGACTTAACACCAAGATTTTTACATTTACGAGCTGCTTTTTATCCCGAAAACCCAAAATCACTCAGCAAACCAGAGATATCTTTTGCCCGCTGAAATGTGTCACCTGCTGACAGACTCAGTAACGGCGAGAGGAATAAATTCTGCAGCTTCACAGGGAGATTTGGTTAGGCAGAACATATATCACAAAATTTGGATTTTGCTAAGGTTATTATGTGGTTTTGGTAATGGTTTGCAGCATTCAGCGACAGCCCCTTGCTTTTACACCTCTAGTACGAGGCAACCCGGCAGCAGGACACCTCCTAACATCGTCCCTTCACAAACAACTGAAATAAAAGCAGCTTTTCACCAAACACGACTTGTCGTGGAGACCTGGGGGGTCCTTAAATGCATCTCAAAGCACCAACGGGGCCGTCACCACCGAACTGAGGTTTGACGAGACCAGCAGCGAAAGGGAGTGTTACCACAGCACATTAATATTAACCTAACGAGAAGCCCCAAATGAATTTGAGTAGCTCTACCAACTTACCGTAAGCCTTCAAAAGCCCACATTATTGTAAAATTTGCCGGGGCACAGAACAAAATAAGGCAGACAAGTGTTTCAAAATGAGTCTGAAACGTATGAAGAGATACAGCACGTTCAAGCCGCAAATCACTGCTGCCTGAACTATATTAAGTAGGGGGGGAAATGAACATTTTCAGTCACAGATGTTTCAGTAGGTGTTGGGCTAGCAAAGACAAATATTTTAAAGTTGCCATAGAAATGGGGAAGCGAATACAGTCCACAGCATGGTCTGATGCGAATTAACCAAAGCTCTAGGAGAACGTTTGCAGCTCTTGCAATAGCAAGCACCTGAAGGCAAGATCCACGTTTTCTGCATCTTGCTCAACACAAGCCACGGTTTTCGATGTGGATGTGTCACCCTGCTCTCCTTTAATCTAAGACACAAGCGAGTTCAAAAGGGATTTTGACCTGAATTTCTAAACTACATCAAAAAGCTGCATTAGTTGTTAATGGCAGCACAGCCCAGATACCTTGATGCATCTCTCAGGGATGTCATCAACTGCAGACGGTCCCACTCAGCTCAGAAAACGCACTCCGAAAGGAGCTCTTACTTGGGAAAACGCCCATTGAGCGCATTATCAGGGCTACCAGACTCCTCTTTCCACAGGCTTTTATCTAGATTTGGACCGAATCTGAGCCTAGCTCTGGCTCCAACACCTTTTATAAGCCCTCACAGGCATCCCCGCGCGATGCTGCATTCCAAAAGCCAAGGGCTTGAAGCTTAGTTTACGCGCAACCTTAAGAAAATTTGTTAGGGCAAAGCCTGAATCAATGTTTTACAACAAAGCCTGCCATGACTAAATACACAGGGAAAAATAACTTCCCTCAGAGGCGCAGCTCTGTTTACACAGAAAGTGGGAAGCCTTTTCCAGCAGCACTCACTCACATCCTGTGGAAGCGGCCGGAATCGGCAGCGGGCGAAGCAGGCTGCACCAAAACCCAAAGCCTTTTCGAAGCCCTTGAAAACAGACCTTTACAAATCAGTCGTGTGCTGGGAACACACAGAGAACAGACCATCCCCATCCTCCCACTCCAAAGCTACAGCTAGTGTCACTCCTTCTGTTAAACATGAAGATTATATACATTAAATTTCCTGAAATTAAGGACAGGACAGTCGAGCGCATCCCCACTATCCTTGGGAACAAACAATCCCCAAGTCAAAGGTAGCACACATTCAACAGCGGCAATAAACCATCCCGATCTTTATACCAACCACAGGCAGGACAATAACATTTGTTCTGCAGGCGAGATTTCTTCTAGGGCTTCTCCGGCAGCCAAACACAGAGAAAATTTGAGTCCCAGAGACTAAAGGCTGTAGTAAACTCAAATTAAAATTTAAAATGATGCGTACTGCCCTTAAAAGTCCACGAGAGTAAACCAGAGCAGGTTTGTGAACCAGTGCAATATTAAAACTGCACGGTGCCTTTCAGACCCAAGCATTTCACTTGCCACCGTGGAAAAAAAAAAATGCTGCTTGGGCGGAGTCACCCGTCAGTTAAAATACCAGGTAACACAGCAGGAAAAACACGCACAAACATCTTCGCTATGCGAAAACAACCGCTGGATGTGATTCTGCTTCTGCTAGAAGCACGGAGATACAAAAGCCCTGGTGAACAGGATTGAACCCGATGCAGTAACAACCGTGATTTCTCCCTCTGCAAGAGAGGAATCATTGGAAACAGCCCGGAATCCTGCCCGGGATCTTGCTCTCTTCTCTCCCAATCTGACACCAGGGAAAGACCGACCCCAGGCAAACCTGGGGGACACAACCTAAGGGAAAGCCACCGGTATTCGGCCTTTCTCCGGTATCAGCGTAAGGAAAAGGAAAGAGATGGTGGTGGGAACACACAGGGCTACAGAAACAACAGCAAGTGTCTCTTAACTCTTCAATTAACATCCAGCTCAGAGATTTGGCTCTCTAGAAGGGCCGGGCCCGGGCTGCGACCGCTGCGTTGCAATATAAAGCAGTTCGTTAGGACACTGCAGTGTCATCACCGATTTGGGGCTTCGCGAGGCCACCTGCGAGGCAGCGGATCGATTCAGGCTTTGGGCTCCTTTGCTCTTGAAGGGCAGGGTGGGTAAAGACATCGTTACACCCAGGTTACAAATTTAGGTCAGCGGCATCTCGAGTGTAATTTATTTTAACTCAGGTCCCCTTTAGTAAAGGGGAAGACTTCCAGCTGCTGATCTACAGCATGAGCTGTCTCACCAGTGATAATTAAAGCCATTTTAATACAAATGACATCCCCGGCGATCAACCGGGTTATCCTACAAACAGAACACAGTCCCCACGTAACGAATGGATTCACCGTACTGCAGACAAGCATTTCAGTTTGCATGACTTCTCTTTTGTTCTTCCTCCGAGCATTCATTAGAGTTTAGATTATTAAGAGCGAGATACCGAGGCTCTGCTCCTACACTCATGGCTCCTAAGAAATGCCCTGCCCTATTTGAAAAACCCAAACAGGCTTGGAGCGAGACACTTCACCCCGGAGAGGTTTCGGCAGCACCTTGCAGGCAGCATGAGATAATCCTCCCGAGCGAGACCCGCGCATCGAGACGAGCCCCTGCAGTGTCTGCTCAGCCCCAGCCCCGTTGTGACCAAAAAAATAAGTAAAACCATTATCAAACCACCGACACGAGATTATCAGCAAAGACAATGGGGAGTAACACCCCAAACCGTGTTGGGCTGATAAATACCAAGCTCACCACCACTATTGATTTAATACAATGCTTTCAGGACCAAAAATATATATATGTACACATATGGTGAGCAGCACGCGAGGCACGAAGGCGGATGCGAGTCGAGATGCGGATTCGCACAGACTTATTTGGAGGATAACCGGAGGCTGAGCCTCACCTTTGTTTTTACACGTACAGAGACGTGAGCCTTCGGGGCAGCCACAGCACCCCGCAGCCTCCTCACAGCCGGCAGCACCCGTCCCCCCCACCCTGCCACCCTGCGCCTTGGCGCTGCCCAACGCCAACATTGATTTTGGGGGGGGAAACTGGGGTTTTTTGGGGGGGGAGGGCAGGTTTTGCCCACCCCTGGCGCTGCGGAAGACCCCAGGGCTGCTTTCGCCTTCCCCCCCGGGGATGCCGCTGCCCTCGGCGGGCAGGGAAGGGGCCTCCCCCCGTTACAGGGACGAGCAGCCCTCGTGGGGGGCTACAACACCCCGGGGGGCCCTGCCCTCAGTGGGGACCCCCCCAAGAAGAGGTAAGGAGGGGGAAAAGAGGGGCTCAAGCCCCCAAATAGGGGGTCCCCTCCAGGCGAGGCCTGTCCCGCCCTGAGGGGCCTGGCGGGCCGGGCCCGCCGCCGCCCCGCTCCCCGGGGAAGGGGCG
>VYZW01045263.1:0-14306 GCA_013401315.1 Balaeniceps rex
GAAAAGTAACTCTAACTCAGCTGAAACCAGGACACCATTGCCTTAATTTACAAGCAGGGAAAAGTACTCAAGACCAACTAAAGGTAAAAAGGACCAACTAATTTTGAGTGCCCAACGCACATTGCCTGGGAGCAGCACTTCTGGAATCCTTACAATTAAATAACAATTTACATGTTCGACACATCCAATACTGGTTTCTGATGAACCTTGTGAGCACTTTGGCACTTCTCCAAATCATGTCCAGGTATTTCACGCTGGATAGTCAAGAAAACATGACCATCTATGAAAACTTGACCCAAAGTTGCTCAGTGTTACACAGAAGTGGTAGAAGAGCAGCAGCTACAGACACCAAGACCTAAGGGTACACGGTTTTGAAATTCCCACTATCCAGGCCAGCCCTCCAATCAGAGCAAACAAACTAGACTGCAGTGCTATCTCACAGGAGGACTGCAAGCATTTATACTAACGTAGGTTATGAATGCATTCTACATTTATCTTTTGGTAATTAGACATCAGTAGAGGAGGAATTAGGAAAAAAAGTCATAGGAAAAGACAAATTATAAGAGCTCCCAGGCAAGCTTCATAGACATGCAGACAGAAAGCCAAGTTTATCAGTGTCCTTGTTCATGCATTCACTGATGGTTTTAAAACTCAACAAAAATCACAGTGCATCAATTTTGTGCAGGATGGGAACACTGAATTTTTCTTGTTTACACTGTGGATTTGGGACAGCTGAGCACTGATAAATAAAAATTTACAACTTCGGAAGTTGTGAGTTTGAAGGCAGAGAGAACTCAAATCAATATTGCCATTCTTGAATTCTGTGGTGTCTTAGCAAACACAACATGCTCAAATACTACAGAGGCCAACGTAGCCTACATGTTGGTACTCCTCCCACAGTGGTCAAAACTGAGAACATCAATAAACTTGTGCTCAACTGAGGGCCTTTAATCATGGTTGGTCAGGAATTAATAAAAATGTATTCATTTTACTATTCTTCATTTCTTAAAGCCACGTATTAAGAAGACGAACTATAATAAACACCTAACATCTATTTAAACAGATAATAGCTTTCATTATGAAGAGAAGAACAAATCTCCCAAAGTGCCACTGAAGTTATCAGTGGCACCCATGTTAATTTATACAGAGTATTTCAGAGAATATTTTAGCAGTTTGGGGCCATAATGACATTGATTGTTAGATATTCTCAAGTGGTTTTCTGAGAAATTTGGTAGATCTAAGAATGAGTCAGACTTTGGAATCAAATCTGAACAATATCGACCCTTGCTGTGGTATATCTGCCTCTTCCATTCTTGTCATTAGGGGACTCAACAGTGGAAAATGCAGTCTCAGAACAGGGTATATTTCAACATCATACCCAACAATAATGCCTGGAACCAAAGCAAAAGGCAGCCCAAGGTGCACACACATATGCTTGGGAAGTAATCTCAGTGTTCTTGGTTTAATATTTATTGACAGATGGCGAAAAGACACCATCCTCATTTATGTCAGCACCTGACCTGGAGAACCATAATACAGCTAACTGCACTGAAAACAGAGACCTGATTTCAGAAGGAAAATAGGTCTAGATTTTTATCCAGCCTGGATGGGAAGAAGCCACAAGCAGCATATCCTTCACTGAAACCCTCTGCAAACAGTGCTAGACAGCACTGGCTTGTCACTTAAGCAAACAAAGACTCTTTCCAATGAAGAGACACAACTTTGTTTCCTCAGACAGAAGCAGCACTTACCATAGCACATTTAAGTTTAACCTAGAAGCCTCAGTACCACGGTTGTTGACAATACGGGCAGCAAAGACATACAAATCACTTCAAGCATGGTGAAGACTTAGCATCTTGAGAAACATCAATGGGGTGCTGTAATAATGCTAACACTTTTTAAAATTTGAAGTTGTTTATGAATGTATTGTTGGTTTTAAAACATAACTAACAGACTAAGAATTTCTCTACTTCAATCTCTCTTTTGTAGGGTTTCACAAAGCATAAATGACTGCATTATTGGTGCTGTCTATGACTACAGAATACTGTTGGCACTATGCTCTCGAGCTCCACTGTGTGTCCTGATCGCACAGGAAAATGAAAGAAATTGAAAAATTAAGGGTAAACCAAGCACAGTGCACTGGCGAAGACGACCACAGCAAAGGGTACAATTTCTGAAAATAGATGCCTTTATATTACTGTAATTTCAACCCAGTTCTCAAACCCTAGCTTAGCTTAATCGACCAATGAAAATTCAAAGACTGTATTGATGTGCATATTTTAAATCACAATTTCACATGTGCATATGCAGGCACCTTATTTTAAGTTGGTCCACAAAGAAAGATTGCATATACACCCCACCCCAATATACACTATATATTTTTCTTCCCAGCTGACACAAGCAAGAATTACTCATGCACTCCAGCTATCTTCACATTGAGATGAACTATGTGAGATCACCATTATGTAAGCAACAGCAGGAGACAAATCTCCAGTGGAAATGAATTTATGGAATCATTCATGTAAAAAAAGTCTTACGATTTAATAACAGTCCAAATATACAGTGCAAGACAGACTCTGATAAGCACTCTCACCTTCTATTTGTTCCCCTAAAAATTGAAAATTGAAACAGTTTCCACTCCTCCTCTGTGCTTTCCCCCATTAACATGCACTGCTGTGGGACATTCTGCACGTCACATAACCATCAGACTGCATTCAAGCTTGCTTGTGGTATTACAAACCAAGATCAATACCACAGGTTTTTATGGTAGATACCTATTGTTGCACTCATTTGCAGGACAAATACCTTTTGACTTGTTCATCCGAGTACACTGCAAAATTGCGTGAACAAAACAAAATTCATTTAGTCACGCAACTAAAAATAATATTTTTTTTAAATCTACAGTTTATTTTTTTTATTATGCTACATAACCCAAGAAGCTGTGTTTAAACATTCAGACACCTGCAAAAATACTCACTCTACACTGGAAAGATCACATGTCACTATTAAGATAAAAAGCACATACTGGATTTCTTCCGAAATGCATAAACAATAACTTATTCATTCCAAGTAAACAGAAAATGTAAATAACCTGCCAGATGTAAAACAGAAAAAAAGAAACACAACGGTATTCCCACTGACTACAAGTTGAAATGGATTTGGTATTTCATCACTTGTCAGGAATTAAACATCTAAAACAAATTAAAAGAATAAATAACTGATCTTTATTTGAGGAAAAAAAATGAAAAAGAAAGCAATAAATTCAGAAATAAATCATTACTGAATTATCTGAGGAAACTGAAAAGTTAGTTGACACAATAAAAGAAGAAATTATAGAAAAACACCATGCCCCTAATCCAAAACATGATCTATAACTAGATCAAAACCAGAGATGGTTATAAAGGAGAAACTACCTCTACAATAAAATCCTGAGGTAGAAAATATTTACTGAAAGCAGCTGAGATATACATACAGTAAAGGATATAGGAAATGACTGTGTCTATGTGAATGTAATCTATGGTGAAGTGACCGCATAAGAAAAATCAGCTGCACAGACACAAAATTAAACCTGAGAAAGGTACGAACTAGACTGCAGTGCTATCTCACAGAAGGACTGCAAGCATTTATACTACTGTAGGTTATGAATGCATTCTACATTTATCTTTTGGTAATTAGACATCAGTAGAGGAGGAATTAGGGAAAAAAGTCATAGGAAAAGAAAGCACGGGTTTTAACTGTGAGGGTAAATAGCCACAGGAATATATTGTCAAAGGAAATTACTAATTCCTAACAGAATATTAGCTGCTTAGGGGTTTTGGCTTTGCTTTCGAAGAGACATGACTTAGCTTAAGTGTACATTAGTGGGCTTGGTGTAGTCACCGAATATTCGACCTTAGACACGTAAGCTGATCTCTCACAGAAGACTGGAATTACTGGGCAAAACTTTGACTTGTGGTAACATGGGAAGTGAGACCAAAGAGCAGCAGTGGGCTCTTTGAGCCTCAGCAACCACAGCTAAATCTGTGATGTGTCTCAGTTCAAAGACAGGTGCTATGGCACTTTCAAAAAGAGTGAAAAATAAGACGCGAAATGCTCATGTCAAGAGACAATATGTGCAGTTTAGGGAGTGCAGAAGTGGCAAATTGTGTCTACTGTCACCACTTTTAGACAGCTCTTGCGTATTCAGGATTTGACTTCAAAAAAATGGTAGGTACAGCTGCCAGTAAAAAAAAATCAGTGAGAGCCTTAACTTTCAGGCAGTTCTGAGAATATCTTCATCACAGAGCAGATACCACAGCAAAAGCCTTCTCAGCGCAAAACTGTTTCCGTCAAAGATACAAAATGCAAGTCTCACAGGCTTCTGGTTGAGCAATCTGGAGATACTTAGCTCAGTTCAGAGTGGTATGTCAAAATCTGCCTGAGCTATTACATTGTGCTAATATAAAGTAAAATCCTGAACTGTACTGAATATTACAAGCCTGATCAACCCAGAAAAACAGATCATTAAAGACTGTAATTTTGTACAGAGTAGCATCTGACTTGCATTCATCCATGCAACAATCTTCCCCTCAGTCCAATATGGACAATGCAATCAATACTTTGTGGCTTCTTTGAGGAGGAAAAAGAAAAAAACAAAAGCCAGTGAACTCATCAGGAAGGTTGTTTCTCTGCTTCTTACTCAAGGGGCACTGCAAGGGAACACAGGGAGGTGTTTCCACAAGACAAACTGGTGGGCAAGGATACCAGCAGCAGTAGCAAAGAGCAAAAAAGCAACCGATGAGGATTTCTAGGGAAACAGACAGTGACTGAGTTTGTTACAACCCACATTTCTATAGGTTCACCCTACTATGTGAACTATGTTATTTGCTTTACAAACAAGCTATGGGGATGGTTTCACATGAGAAATGGTATTTTTTTCTTTATTATTAAAAGCTACTTCCTCAAAAACTCCCCTGCTCAATAGTCACTTTGTCCCTGATCAAATGACACAGCTCATTATTTTCCACAGAAGTAGCAGCAATTTAGTGTTGAATTCACGCCTATCCTCTTGAAAACTTGCCAAACCTTTAAATACTGCAGACATCGTTTGGGAATGAAGTATTTATTCCTTATCAACAGTTATCGTTTAAATGGAGCAGTAATGTAAATGCATCATTCTCCCTATTAGCCTAAGGACGT
The DNA here is from genome assembly GCA_013401315.1 of Balaeniceps rex. Classification (NCBI taxonomy): domain Eukaryota; kingdom Metazoa; phylum Chordata; class Aves; order Pelecaniformes; family Balaenicipitidae; genus Balaeniceps; species Balaeniceps rex. The sequence goes on from VYZW01045263.1 coordinate 5,179, forward strand.
GAGCACTACATTTAGTGGGGGGGAGGGGAGTACTTATGATCCCTCAGGGACACAGGCATCCATTTAAAACAAATACACAGGCCAGTGGCTCAAAAAAAAAAAAAAAAGGGGGGGACTCTCAGATATGCGTGTGTAAATGTTATTATTTGAGCTCTTTGTAGTGTGAACTTCCACATATAATAATGACAAAGATAATGACAACTCTGCATTTTGTTGTCTGGGAAGAAGGAAGTATTTAATTTTTTTTTTTTTTTTTTTTAAACCCAAAAGCTCAAAATGACAATATCACCCTCAAGGCCAAAGTTGAAGACTTTTCTGCTCACATACTTATATCTTAATAATTAAAAATAATGTATGATTTTCCTTGCCCCTAAATTTCAATGAAATATTATGTTCTTTTCAGTATATACTGCTTTTGAAAATGCAATGGAGGTTCTCTGAAGAATTTTAATCTTAAATCTTATATAAGTAAAAGGATCTATTACCAAACTTTAAAAACATATCTTTCCTAAAGGCACAACTAAAAGGAAACATAAAATCTTACAATTTTTACACCTGAAATGAACAGTATTTTTAGCCAACCTTGCATTTTTCAATCCTCTCCCTCAGGATCTCTAAGCACTAAGTGCCATCACTGAAAGGTGGGAAATAGTGACCTCCATTTCGGAATATCTGAAGCCCAGAGATGCTCACCACTTGGCTACCACACAGTGCATCCCCGTACTTACAGACGCTATCATTTGCAGTGCACAGCTACCAACAAAAGCAGCTGTTGTTTTCTCTCTTCCCTAAATCTTTACAGGGGGTGTTACAAACTGTGTCTGCTGCCTGGTTGGAAAGTGAGCAGTAGCAGGTGCAACGCTGGTTTCTTTGCTGCCTGAGGAAACTCCCTTCATCTCATTGGCTTTCTAACCTCAGATGGGGAGCTTCAAGAAGAGCCTGTGTTTGAGTATTTGACTGGGAGGCAGTTAGCTTATTATCATAATTAATTTTAAGCATATGGAGCAGCAACAACTATTAATTTTTAGTTTTAATGGAATTCTTATTATTGTCAAATTCAAGACAGCAGCCGACCTTTAGTACTAATCAACTCAGCAGCCTTTCATAGGTAAAAAATCCACTTTACAGTTCAACTTATTCTTTACAATAAGAATCAAATTAAAAAGATCCATACTGCCTTTTTTTTTTTTTTAGAACAAATTGCAACTACTGGAATATATATATATATAAAAAAAATATTGTCCTGCTTTTGGCTGGGGTAGAGTTACTTTTCTTCCTAGTAGCTGGCATAGTGCTGTGTTTTAGATTTAGTAGGAGAAGAATGCTGATAACACACTGATGTTTTAGTTGTTGCTAAGTAGTGCTTAGACTAGTCAAGGACTTTCTTTTTCAGCTTCCCATGCTCTGCCAGGTGCACAAGAAACTGGGAGGGGGCACAGCCAAGATAGCTGATCCAAATTGACCAAAGGGCTATTCCATACCATATGACGTCATGCTCAGTATATAAACTGGGGGGAGTTGGCCGGGGGGCAGCGATCGCTGCCCGGGGACTGGCTGGGCATCGGTCGGTGGGTGTTGAGCAGTTGCATCACTTGTTTTCTTTTCCCTGGGTTTTCTTTGTCTCTCTTGTTCTCCTTTTCATTGCAATCATCATTATTATTATTATTTTATTTCAATTATTAAACTGTTCTTATCTCAACCTGCAAGTTTTCTTACTCTTGCCCTTTCGATTCTCTTCCCCATCCCACCGGGGGGGAGGGTGAGTGAGCGGCTGTGTGGTGCTTGGTTGCCGACCGGGGCTAAACCACGACAAATATATATCTTCCACCTCTAAGATTTACTGTTTCCAGCACTCAGACAAAGACAAGACACGTGTAATTGCTAAGCACCGTTACTGCAAAACAAATCTAGACAGGGTACGTAAGAGATTTTACTGCCTTACCAATAAAACATTTAGACTGTAAGTTTTTATTCCACCCTGATTAAGGGGCAAGCACTTAGCCACAGCCTACCACAAACTGCCTGTCCCCTCACAGCACTGCACAATCTACCGCCCGTTCCCTATTTGCTCTGCTCATCTACACATGCATGAAGGCCAGGGTTTGAATCACTTCTCATCCTGCCTGTAGTCACAACGCAGGCATGCCAGTGGATGGATCTCCTCCTGCACTGGAAAACAGGCAGCCTGTGCAACCATGGCAGATCACACCTTGTACCTCCATCAGGCTACAGTGTTGCCCATGACTATCTGACCACAGTTGCTGTTGACTACTTAAGCTGTCCTGCCAAAAAGAGCTGTGCACCACAACTCCAGAAGGTTTCTTCAGCTACAACTCAACCACATCTCACTCTCAAATATATGAGAGCAGCAACATTATGAAGGGGCAAAGGAGAGGGTCAGAATGTAGAGCCCCAACAAAACACATCAGTGCTTAGTCCATATAATTTTACTTAGGGCACGCTGACCCTCACCCCCTACCCTGTCAGCTCCCTCAGCTGAGAAGGACCCAGTGCATCCCATTACCGCAGACATTGGATTTCTCTGCCCAGGCAGCAGCAGCCGGCTGGGCAGGGTCACTGTGACCCTCTCTGTGCACCCCCCAGCAATGCTTCTGTGGGCTTCCCAACACTGAGCCCAGCCACACAAACCCCAGTCAGGATGCAGAGACAAAACTGTGTAGCAGTGCATCCATGAGGAAAAAGATCTCAACATAGCAATGAAAACACAATAAGCAAGTAGCAATGATTTCCTTTCATGTGAAAATCATAAGTGTGTTTGACAATATTTCTAATTCCCCAAACGCCTTCCCCAATAGTCACAACTAGAGACAAACAGGCGGCTGCTGCTGCTACAAAGGGTCAGGAAGCCTCCAGAATGAAGGCTACATGCAGATGCTACTGTTTGAATCCATGATTATAAGAGTCAGGAAATCCGCAATTGCAAATCCTTCCACAAAAGAGCAAATTAAGAACCACAAAAAGGGAAAAGTGGATGGGGAATGTGAAATTGTAGAAAAAATACAAAAAGAACCCCAGCTACTTCTCAGAAACCTTTTTTCCAAAAGTCACCTCTGTTGTAAAACTAGGTAACAGATTTAAAAAAGAGGGGGAAAAAAAGAAAAAAGAAAAATTTATTTTTTAATCAAAAACACTTCCTTTTTTAATACTGAACCTTTTGTATAAGACTACAAACCAAAAATTATTACAATAGTTGCAAATACATGCAGTAATATTTTCAGTTATGATTCACTGCCCTTTCCAGTACCAGAACTAGGGATCATCAAAGTTGCACACAGCAGCTTCAAACCAAACAGAAGGTGACACTTCCCCGTGCAACATCCACTTCAGCTGCAGAACTCGATTTGCTACTAAATTCAGTGTCACCAGGCCTGAGCCTAATTCCCCCCAAGTCACAAATAGCTACAGCCTGGCAGCACACAGCAGAGACAGAGAAAGTATATTCTTGTCCTCTTCCCTTGCTGTTATTATTGACTGCTACCGGAGATACAATGCTGAGCTAAATGGCCCCCTTGGTCTTCAGTTGTTCCTTCAGTTATTTTTATGTTCTTATGTAATCTATAGTAAATAAATAAATACAACACATAAAAGCACTGCAATTAAGGATAAAAGCAGTCTAACTTACTTCACTGGGAGCACTGATGCAGAATACAGTAGAAGATATACAGATTTTTTAAAACACGTTGTGTTAGCAAGAGTCGAAGTCTTAGAATAGCCTTTCTTTTGAGACAGGAAGCACTGCTTTTGCCTGGAATATTTATTTCCTGAGTAAAGTAAAACTCTGACATTAAATCATAAATTTAAAGTGTAGTCTTGCATAATTTAACTATTCCTTTTAAGGCACTATTTGCCTATTTTAACACCACAGGGCGGGGGGTAGGGGGTGCATATATCCATGAATGTAATACAGGGCCTGACCAAAAAAAAAAAAAAAAAAAAAAAAAAAAAAAAAAANAAAAAAAAACCTATACACCAGTAAGAGCAACTTGGATAGTTTTTATTACTATTTTTACAGTGTCTTTCCATCACCTGAAGTGAATTAAATACTTGGGCAATCTTATGTAAGGTATTTTTAACTGTGAGTCATCTGTAAGTATGCTCTTGCATACTAAATAAGCTGAAAACAGTTGGTACTTCATGCTGAGTGACATCCCTGTTTTGCTTAAATCTTCAGATTCCATCTTCGCATGGTATTTCTGCTCATTTTAGAAACAGTGTATTACAGGTTGCATATCTTTGCTTCTGTTTGCCTTTTTTATTCACCAGGACAGATCTGCATTCAAATTTCAGGTGAGTCATTAAACCCAGGGAAAATGCCAATCTTGGTTCTTGCTGGGACTTAACCACAACCATAAAATAATCTCTTATTCTTCCTCCAGCCTAGTAATACCTGATAAGACATGCGTGTACTAACTTGACTAGGAAAAGAAAGATAGAAGAAATAGCTAGAAAAGCATTCTTTCACTGTACTGAAACAAAAATGAAAAATCTTGACCTATGCAAAGCTTACTAAAGGTAGCTTCCACAAAGAAAAAATTCCATTGTGTGAAACCATCAAATGTTTTTCTTACTCAAGTTGCCAACTACAAATTCACTGCTTTACCAGAACACAAAACAAAAAAACCTGTAAGGTCTTATTCATTGCTCTTTCATTATTTTCGCCTGTACAATCAAATCATGACATGTAACAAAAAAAAACCACCACCAAACAAACTGAATTCTCACTGTTTCCACATAATAGACATTTTTAACAAAATAAACAGATTCTAAGAATGAGTTATCCTCACTCAAAATATTTCATCCAAAATTTCCTACAATACTGATAATATACTGAAGTTCAGGGAGAGAATCCAATAGCTAACTACAATTTAGAATTATTGAGTGCAAATTAAGAGTTTAAATTATGCTAGCATTAAGGACCCCTCTTTCTCATTGCATACATCTTCATGACTAAGGATGGTCATACTGTCACAGCAAATTGCAGTGTGCTTTGACTCCTCATCCAGGAGGTATCTTGTATTTACATAATACAGCTTCAAAGAACATTTAAATAAGCCCACTTTTAAGCACAAATAAAGGCCCCACTGACCACCTATAATATCAGTACATATGCAACACAGGATGAACAAATCAATGTACATGAAACAAAACACATTTTGTAGGTGCACAGAAGAAACAAATATAAGAGTTAAAAATTACCTCCAACATCAACTTGCATCTCCTTGGAAACATTCTCTGAGAATTCCTATATTTATTCAACTCTAATTCCAACTTCTTTTTAGGCACTTCAGGAAATTCTAACTTAGGCCAACCACTACTTTAATCAGAGCAGACCAAAAAAAAAAAAAAAAGAAAACACCAAAAAACCCACACACCTTATTAGCCTAGCTTCCTTCTTCTAATTGACATTGAGAACCATTTGGAATCAGAACAAATAATGTATGGCACATACAGCCACAAAGATTATACAGATGTCAAACTTCCCTTTAGATTTTGCAATACATGGCTGAAGCAGACTTACAGCTTATCCATTAACACTTGAAACTTGGGACAGTTCAATGGACAAATTAGTTGCTGTTTCTGCTCACTTTTAACGAAACATTCTACTCAAATATTATTTTATGCGAGGATGTGTATGCTCCCACACCACTCAATAAAAGAAGGCTCAACACTTTGAAGTCTCCAGGATGTATGTTTTATAGTTATTACTTGGCTATACAGTTACTCAGAATAATTGTTGTGTCCCCCCTGCCATTTTCTGCTTTAAGAATGGCTTCTCAAAAAGAAGTATTTCTATCCTGATATGCCATGAACACAGGAACCATAATGTATACTACTTTAAATTAAATATTACCAGTACAGACCAGGCACTATTTCAAATCAACCAGGCAAGCAGAATTTAGAACTTCTCATTCGATAACTGCAATTTTTTTTTCCAACTATGCTATTATTAGCAGTATTATACATTTTGTACAGAGACTTTTTCACATAGTCCTGATAACAACCATTGAGTAAGTTGCAAATAAAGTCACCTTTTTTTGTCCAGTCTTCTGTCCATTAGGCCTGGAATCTACACACTGACTTCCAGCATCCTCCCACATAATGTCCATATTATATGTCCTCATCTTCAACAGCATAACTCTCCAAGTCTCTACATCCTAAGTCATCATGAGTCCAGAGGAGCCCAGAATGGACCCCAAGATATCCTCCGTGTCCCTGGGCACACTACTTCGTTTCCCTGCCCCTTCATCTCATCTCAGTGTTTCTCCATCTTGCCTACGTGGAGTCTGCGCTCTTTCAGGCAGGAACTGTGGCTCACTGTGCCTTTGTACAGAAGCATAGTGGCACCCTCGCCACAGCTGAGCCCTCTGGGCACTATGCAATACAATCAATAATAATAATTAATTTTGTCCCTTGTTTCCTCTCGTATCCAACAGCTGTGATCTTTCCTCTGACAGCTGAATACATATTGTAGCTCCTCAGGTTTTGTCTCACTAGCAAAGACATTCATTCTTCCCCTCTCCTCAGACCTACCTAGAATCTCTTACCCAGTTCTTCAAGAAAGACATAGTAATTGGTTCTCTTTCTTCAAATTCTATCCCAAAATTTATTTCTTTCAGATATACTTTCACTACTACTCTAAGGCACCTCACACTATTTCAAAGCCATAGGTTAAGGAAGTAAGAGGTAAATACAAGTGTTTCAGAATTAAAATACAAATGTTACATGGAAAATTGTATTTTCCATATGTATATATTATCTCTTACCAAACTAAAGGGTGACAAGAAGTACCAGTCTGTACAGAGAGCAGATCCTTCACTACAGATTGGGGCCTCTGACAATGGTTTAAATTATTTCAGTAGATTCCTATTGACATTAAACACAGGAAAATGCTCAGAAAAAACATTCATGTACTTTCATCCATACTCGTACACACACACCCACACAAGCAGTCAAGAGTCCAACAAAGCCAGAGCTCTTTTGGCGAGACAGACCTCAAATCAAAATTAGTGTTTTCTGCCAGCATCAGTCATGAACAGTTTCTTTGTGTCAGTCACTTAAATACTGCAGTACCTACCACTAGACAGAAAATACAAGTCTTTGCTGTGTAACCATCCCTAACCTGGCTTTTTAAGAGCTCCCACTATGGATGTTTCTCACAGAGCTGAGGTATGAAGGTGGAGAAATCACAGGCAGCTTGTGCCATTTTAATTGAGTACAGACACTACACTTCGAGCAAAACTAAGTAAAATTTGGGTTAAACCACAGGCAGGTTATCTACACTAGCACGTTACATCACTACCACTTGGTTGCTGTCACCAAGGGAGCACCACATAAGAAACATTAAAACATCTTAGCAAGATGTTAATGTCTTAGTATCATGTCTAGCACTGAAACAGTGCCAAATACAGCCAGATTTGTTATAACTTGTCTGACAGTTTAGGGACCCCATCCTTAATCAGGAAACACTGGCAAAAGAATTGAGTGGGACATTGGCTTTGGTTTAGAGAACAAACTGTAAAACTTCCCTGTCTGCAGGTTGAAAGTCAGACTGTGACAGCTCATGGGCTGGACTTACACCATTCATGTAGTGGAGGAAAATTCAGCTTTCCAAATGAAAAGTAAAGCAACATTTCTGTGCAACTATCTAAAGACTCCAAATATTTCTTTGCAAAAAGCTCTTCAACATTTATTTCTCTCAAACCAAAGCTGACTTTAACATTTCAAGTTTTATATCTTCTTATTTACAGAGATTTGCAGAAATAATTCTTCTTGTCAATTGTGGCCATCAAATTAATTGTGCTTTTTAATCACTTTGATAGTGATGCAAGATTTTACATACAGTACAATCTAAAGGATCTTTCATATAATATTTTTCCCCTTACATTGAGCTCTCCTTTGAAGTGATTTATATAGCAGTTAGGTACTGTTATTAAAAAATCATTTTCTTTAAATTTAAAAGAGCATAATACAGCTTTACATTCCCTATGAAGAATGAGCACAACCAAACTAGAAGAGACAAAAAAAAAAGAAACAAACATTAATGAAAAAAGTATCCTTTAACATTAGAGTTCCCAAAGAGGTCTGAAGGTAACTTCCTGATGAGAAATAAATTTTTATATTTCTTTCTCATGTTGTTTCTGGAAAATAAAAAAAGCATGTGTCAAGAGGTCTTGTAATTCACTGCCCAATCTCCAGAGCTGGAATAAGGGAGACTTTGACTGAATTAATTTTAATTTAGATCCTGCAAGAGTACTCTAATCATTGACCATTTTAAATCTGAATGTGAACAACTTTTCTTTATTGTTCTTCTAATAGGGTACTTTTATTTGTTATGGCAAAATCCTACAGTCATGGTACATAGTTCAGTTCATTCTGTCACAGACAGTTCATGCTGCCTTGCCTGGACCAATATAGGTTCTAAAACTATTGACAAGCCTTGAGGTGAGACAGGCTGAACTCAAGAAATCACTTTTTTTTTTTTCCTCTCTAGGTGGACAAACACTGGAATAAATTGCCCTGAGACACTGTGGACTCTGCATCTGTGGAGATGTTCAAAAGCCACATGGACTAGATAATCTCAAGAGGTCCCTTCCCAACCTCAATGATTCTGTGAGAAATCCAAAAAAGTGCTAAGTGTTGCATTAATACTAATTTTAACTATTCAGACTGCATTAAATCACCAAGAAAACCCTGGTTCAATTACAACACCTGCTCAGGGCCCAGGAGCAGCCAAAATCAGCAGGAAAACAATGATGGTTATAATTAATTTGGACTTTACATTTTTGATCAATCAATCTCCAGGCAATTTACAGCAAGAGGAATGCAACTTCATCTTCAAATTATAGATGGAAATCTGGGTATGAATACACACACTGATTCACATTTTAACAAATCCAGTTTTAGCAGCAAAAGTAGAAGATACAGTGATTATGTGTCTTCAGTTTAGCTGAGGGTTTTTTATACCTAAAGAGGGATCTGAGGGTTGTTTTATTTTCNAGCTTTTCATTCTTGATCTTGCAAGCTCCAAGACTAAAAAATTGCATGATTCATCTCCTCTTGTTTAGCCTGGTTTGCCAAGAAAACCATGCCAGCTGAGCTGTGCAGCT